>VDFB02102358.1:0-35957 GCA_007258455.2 Sequoia sempervirens | reverse complement strand
TAGAGGAAATTGTTGTGGGAGGAGGAATTCGAGTTCCTCTTTGGCTTGTGGAATTGCTAGGTAAAAGAAAACTGGTGATTGAGGGAAAAAAAAATCTTGAGATTTGAACTATGTTTCGCACAAGGTCAAATCCATCTTCACTTTCAAGCATGAGATGAATGTTATCTATAGTAGGGACAACAATGGTTGAAATGTTTGCATTTTTCACTTTATGTTGTATGTTTTCTAAGTCTTCATGAATTTTAATTATGTTTTCTTGCAAAATACTAGCAACCATTGTTTCAACATGTGTCACACTACTTGGAGGCAAAGAGTTGTTAAGGGTATGGTCCATACCTAGTGTACTAGTGTTAATACTAGGAGCGAAAGAGTTAGACAACCCAATATCCTTGATGATTGTGACATCTTGGGATGACATGAGTCTCAAACTTCGTCTCACTATAGTGTTAGAAATAGGACACCAAATACTCATGCAAGGGCTACTAAATGAAAAATTAATGCAAATGCAATTTAAGCTAAGTATAATGAAATGACTATAATTAAAATTCTATAAACATAAATAGAAAGCTATAAAAAACAAACAAAATATTAGAAGCAATGTTTAAAATTTTGGAAAATCCAGTGCAAAATCTGCACTAGGACTAAATCACCTAGAGAGGTGTATGAGTCCTAGTGAGAATTTTTTTCCAAATGTTTAGAAAATTTCAAGTGATTTTTATGCTTTATATGTTGTATGATCTATAACATAAATGGAAATGAAAAATTTATATGATTCTCAATGATTTTAGATACAAATATGCAACATATATTCACTTTCACTAATGTAAAATTAGAAACCCTAGAATTCCAATTAACTAGTGCAAATCATAATGCAATGTTAATGCAAGAAAAATCTAGGATCATGATGCAATCCAAATTAAAATTATGATGTTCTAAATGCAAGTTCACCAAAATGAGTCAATGAAAAATGGAATTTCTTTTGTGTGGTTTAGAACCTAGAGCAAAACCCACTTTCATAATTATCTCATTGAAGGGAAACCCTAAAGATCTCAATCCAAAGTATGCAAATGAGAAGGAGATCTTGTAATAGGATTGTCCTAGGGTCTAACTGTAAAATAATGAGGGGTTCACCTCCAAGATATGGCTTGGAAAGATAAATGAAATGTAATCTATGTAATGCTCAACCCTAATATGATGCAGTCTTTCACTAAATGAACTAAAAATGCAAGTAAATAAAAATAGAAAGATATAAGAAGAAATGTGTGCACCTAAAATTTTGAAGAAGATTGAATGAAGGCTTGAAATGTTGAAAATACTAAGTTTAAAGCTTGTTGGGATTCATATGCTAGTCTTGGTGATTTACTCCCAGATCTAGGTTTCTGTGCAGAAACTTAAATCTGGAAAATGGGTGTCTCAAACTACAAAAACCTAGAAAATTATCTAAACTGGAACTCATACACCAAAACTAGTATATCAATCCAGCAAGGGTTCTCTAAATATTCAAAGTATGAATCTTGTCTTAAAGTTCATTTTTGTGCTTCCCAATTGATTTCCAGATCAAAAACCCTAATTTGCAACCTATAGAAGTCTTCCAAGTATCTTCAATGCAATGTGATAACTTTGACAACTTCGACAACTTTCTCCAAACTTTCTCTTCAATGTATCTTCAATCTAAACCTAGAAATCACACACTAAAGAGGGGAAAATGGAATTTTCATTTCACAATCAAAGTATGTGAGAGATATTGAAAAAAATTGGGATGGTTGGTTACAAGCCAGTAAGTACTCCTATGGTAACAGATGCAAGTTGAGAAAAGATGATGATTCACCTAAGACTGATCAGAGCAGATATAGATCTATGTTTGGTGGACTACTATATTTAACTACTACTAGACCAGATGTTATGCATGTATTTTGTCTTGTAGCTAGATTTTAAGAAGACCTGAAGGAAACACATCTTACTACAATCAAAGGGTATATGCAGGATCATGATGGGCCAAAAAGTGGCGATATGATGGGTATGTGTAGGGGATATGTGGCTGATGACTTTTTTTTACCCAAAATTGATGAAACAAAAAGGGTTTTTAAAGGACATTCTTAGCTTTCCACCAATATAAACTATTATTTAATTTGAATTTAATAAATAATTATTATTCATTTTCTATTGATATTATGACTAAAGTCCTGATTGATATATTGATTGAAAAAATCTATTGCTTTCAAATTGTATCACATTTTTTGAATTGAAACATGCATCACATTCTATGCTTTGCATACTATAGGATTAAAAAATGAATTTCATGAAGTTTGACCAAGCTAGGTGGTCGACATACAAGTTTTTATATTTTTTAAAGTTGTAATAAAAAATTCATAATTAATTATTTACTTGGAAAAAAATTACAAAAAAATATGCATCACATTGGGACATGAGTCCTCTATTTATATCTAAAATCTTATAAAAAAATATTATCATTTTATTGTGGTTAGGGTGGTTAGGAAGATTCCTACTTTTTATTTTTCCCTAAAATTTAAGTACTACTACATTGAAATTTCAAATATTTACCAAATAGATTTTTTTTTATAAATAAACCTAGTATTTTAGAAACTACATACAATTTTGTATAGATTCTATTCTTGCATATTTTTGAAATAATATAGATAACTTATTCAAATTTTTACGCCAAGTTGTCTAACTCTAATTTTTTTTTGAATTTTTCCACTTAAGGGCATGTTTTTTCCATGATGATCCTGCACATACCCTAAAAGAATATTTAGATATTTGAAAGGAACACAAAATTATGGATTATGGTATCCTAGGTAAAGATACTAATTTTACACTTATTTCTTTTACAAATGCAGATTGGGCCAAAAGTATAGATGACAAAAAGAGTACAAGTGGTGGTGCATTCTTTCTTGGATGTAGATTGGTGGCATGGTTGAGTAAAAAGAAAAATGGGTATGTGCAGGATCATCATGGAAAAAATAGGCCCTTAAGTGGCAAAAAGTTAGAAAAATCAGAGTTAGGCAACTTGACATAAAAATTTGAATAAGTTGTCTATATTATTTCAAAGATATGTAAGAATAGAATCTGTAGAAAATTGAATGTAGTTTCTAAAATACTAGGTTTTAAAAAAAATAGAAATCCATTTGGTGAAAATTTGAAATTTCAATGTAGTAGTACTTAAATTTCAAGGAAAAATAAGTAGGTGTCTGTCTAACCACCCTAACCATAATAAAATGATAATATTTTTTTATAAGATTTTAGAAATAAGTAGAGGACTCATGTCTCGATGTGATGTACATTTTTTTGTAATTTTTTTTTAAGTAAATAATTAATTATGAATTTTTTATTACAAATTTTGAAAAATATAAAAAACTCGTATGTCTAACCACCTTAACTTGGTCAAAACTTCATGAAATTCAATTTTTATTTTTTTAATCCTATAGTATGCAAAGCATAGAATGTGACACATGTTTTGGATTGATTTTTTTTATATTGTTTGAAAGCTATAGATGTTTTTCAATCAGCCTATCAATCAAGACTTTAGTCGTAATTTGAATAGAAAATGAATAATATTTACTTGTTAAATTCAAAGAAAAGCATAATTTATATTGGTGGAAAGCTGAGAATCTCCTTTAAAAACCCTTTTTCATTTCATCAATTGTGGGTAAAAAAAAGTCATCAACCACATACCCATCATAGTGCCACTTTTTGGCCCATCATGATCCTGCACATACTCAGATCCAGTCTCTTTGTCTACTTTTGAATCTAAGTACATTGTTGTTGCATCATGTTGTACACAATTTTTATGGATGAAATAGACATTGAAAGATATTACAATGCTACATGATGATCTTATTCCTATCTTTTTTGATAACACAAGAGAAATTATCATTTTAAAGAACCTGGCGATGGACTCAAGAACAAATCATATATCTATCTAGTATCATTTATTAAGAGAGAAGGTCATGGAGAATGAAGTCAAGGTTGAATATGTTTCAACAAAAGATTAGATTGTGGATATATTTACAAAGACTCTTCCTAAATATACTTTTGAGTATCTTTGAGATAAGTTGGGGGTTATTGCCTCTCTTTTTACAAACTAAGATGCATTTGGAGATGCATTAGTTCAGTGGATTCATAGTTCTATCTCTTTTGGAATGATGTTTGTTGGTGGCTACCCTTAGGGGGAGCAGACAAGTTTTCTAAGCATTGTCATTATGAGTATTATGTTTTCATGTCAAAGAAATTTTTCATGGACATATCTTTTTCCTTTTCCATTGATGTCAAAGCGGGTGAGAGAGCATGTGAAAAAAGAGCAGAAAAGAAAAAGGGAGAGAGCATGTGAAAAATAAAGTTAATATGAGGATGATGATCTTCTAAAAGGGGAGAAGCAGAGAGAAAAATATTGAGAAGTATTTTCAGAACAAGTATGGTATCTTTGATGGTTTTTGACATCATGTGTTTCCATCAATGACAAAGGGGGATATTGTTGCATGAATGAGAGAAGAATCAAGTGTTGTCAATGATGTCAACCGGTCAGCTAGTTATCTACTAGTTGTTGTTGATCGTATATGTCGAGGATATTGATAAAATTATATAAAAAGAAGGTTGTTGGTTCTGATGCTTGTGAACTATGTCTTTTTGTATATTTACTAAGGTTCAGGAGAATTGTTGTTGGTTTGGATTTCTCTCTATTGAAGTCTTATGGTTCAAAATTTGTGTTTCCCTAGTTCTGTTGAAGTTGGTTTTGGCATTTGGAAGTATTGAGCTTAATTGATCTATGTATTTTACACTGGCATGGTAGACCATGTGTGAAGCACTACTTTCAAATTCGATGAAGTGTGTTGCATCTATTATAGCTCTTAGTGAAGCATGTATTTGTGTTGCCCTCATTCTAATTCCACCCTAGGAAGTTTGGCACTGGCCTAATTTGAATTTGAAGTTCTATGGCTGACTTTGTGTCTTTTCAAGGTTGGAGAAAGTATAAATACAGGATGTGCTAAGCAATGAAGGTAGTACATAAGAAAAGAAGGAAGGTAAGTGAAAGAGAAAATGTGACTTTCATGCTATTCTTAAAGCGTGTGAGTTAAGTGTGTGGTGATTTAGTGTGAAGCTTAATGACAAGTTTTCAGATGAAGTAAGCAGAAGGATAACACTATCATTCAATCAAGTTGATAAGTGATTATGGTGGAATATTTGTTGCATTGGGATTGTTTTCTCTCTGTAATAAGTCTTATTTTTCTTCTTTGTATCTCTGTGGCAGTGAGCCCTTCAGGTTGTAGCCTTGTGGATAGTGAGTCCTTATTTTAGGCAGTGACCCTTATCTTAGGTAGTGATCCTTTTTGTAATTGGTTTTGATATTCTCTATAGTGTGAGTTAATCCTTAGCATGGTTTTTCCATCTAAATCTAGTTTTATTGTATTTGTGCACTTGCATTTGATGGTTAATCACTTATTCAGTTTATATGTTAGTTACGGTAATTGAATTTAAGGTTATAATTTATGACAACTGATTCACCCCCCTCTTAGTTGTCCTATACAACAATAAACACTTGAATGCTCTTGGAAACTCAAACTTGCTATAAAAGATACTCATCCAACTTGCTAGGTGTAAAAAATAGTGAAAGAAACTTGTGTTTATACTTAATTATGCAAAAACTATCAAAATTACAACACTACAAGCCAACATCACATCTAGGAGGATAAAATCCTTCCAAGAATTTGAATTAATTTTGATTTTTGGCCACATGAGACTCATACGCCCAATGTGGTGTATGAATCCCATTAGGCATAATTTATGGGATCAAATTCAAAAATGCTTAGAAAGGTGTAAAACTAGGATTGGGACATAAATCCCTAGGTGGGACTCATATGCCAAAGATGGTGTATGAGTCCCAGACCACCAAATCTAGGCCACGCTATTGGAAAGAGACATTGTAGATGTTTTTAGGTGTTTTCATTGATGGAAACCCTAGTCAGTGACTGATCTACATGTCATCATTTTCTCCCACTGGTAGTTAGTTTTCAAATAGTTACAAGAACAGAGCATCCGACATTTTTGTGATCATCGATTGACATGCATATTTTCTGTTACTATTTTGAGTTGTGGATCTCATGGGAGGTTTATTAATACATTTCTTATGTTATCTAAAAATCTTAGTACCTCGTACCAAGCTATGTGTAAGTTTGGAGATCCAATTGATATCTTTCTATTTATCAGTGTTTTGTGGCCGATTAAGTTGATATAATGTGTTGTGTATATTCAAGGAATGTTTATTTGAATATTTTTGTGTTTTTTCATTATGTTTTGGGTCCAAGCTAAGTTGTGGATGACTGTTGTGGATGCACATTGGATATTACTCAAGATTTGAGCTAACAGTTGCTAATATTTTTAAGTTTTATTGAAGTCAACTTGTAGCGACTAAATCCTTTGTTGTAGATATATATAAGTGATCAGTTATATCATTTTTTGTGTGTGAAAAGATATGTTGAAGGGTGTTTTCAATTATCCAAAGTTCGATTAAGTGATTATGCACAGTTTCACTTGTGCATCAAGGTTTTTGTAGTGCGAGTTTGTACAAAATAGAGCAAAATTGTTGAATCAGCCAGAAGGACATAAGATCGACTGTTGATTTTAACCAAAACTATAATCAAGCATTTTTAGATTCTATTCCTTCATTTCATTCTCTTGGATCTAATCCAAACCATTGTAACATAGTGAGCCTTTCTATTTTGAGCAGTGAGCTCTAGGAAGTGTACCTAAATGCAAGTGCATTCCCATTTTGTAATCTTTCTTTTGGGTATACTTAGATTATATTGTGGATTGGCCATCCACAATAATTTTTCCCCTAATAGGATTTCCACATAAAAATCTTGGTGTTATGGTGTTGTGATTGTTTTCTTTTTGTTCATTCATATTTCTTTTGTTGAAAGCCTAAGTGAGTTAAAAATCAGAATAATAAATGTAATTTTTGCACAACATTGATTCACCCCCCCTCTCAGTGTTGCTTGTTTCCAACAATTAGTATTAGAGCAAGTTCCTTGAAAGATGTCTAACAGCTTGGGGAGATCTTGGAAGGATTTTTTCAATGGATACAAGCAATATTAAACAACAACTTATGGTGGCCCTAGATGATCTTGACCAGTCAAAGTATGAGAACCGGGAATTGCAAGAAAATATTGAGAGTGTCAAGAAATTCATTCAGTCATTGAAAGAAAAAAATAGTGAATAAAGGGAGAAAAGAAAGGAATTTTGTGATCAGTGTAATTAGAAGAACAAAAGCATGGAAGATGAACAACCTAGTCTTTCCTTGAAGGAGAAAACTAAAGAGTGAATTTTTTTTTAGAGAAAATGGTGCTCTAAAGCATGAGATGGAATCTATCATGATGAAGATGACTAAGGAGATTGAAAATAGAAAGAAGAATGAAGAAAATCTTGCACAATCCTTGAAATAAAAATATGAACAATGCAGTGGATTGGATAATGAACTAGAGAAATCTAAAAACAATGAGGAAGTACTTGAAAAATAGCTTGATGATCTCAGAAATGAACTCACTACTGCAAATGAGTACAAGGAGAAATTCAAAGAAAGCTCGACCAAACTTGATGAACTTATTAAGGGATAGATGACTGATGGTGATAGGTGAGGTCTTGGATATGATGAAGGAGAAAGTTCCGGATTTGGACAAAATAAATCTGGACAAGGGAGATTCATGAAAGGAAATCAGATGAATGGAGCTAGAAGGAATCTGGTAAGACAACCAAATGCTCAAAGATTCAATGGCTACTATTTTTCTTGTAACAAGTTTGATCATATGGCTTCTTAGTGTAGGAGCAGGATGAACACAAGTGGACCATCATTCTTAGGTCAGTGCTTTAATTTCCATAAATATGGTCATAAGTCAAGTGAATGCAAAGTTGTGATGAATAGATTTCATAGAGATGTCAGAAGTTATGCATGCAATAGATTTGGGCATATTACTAACCAATGCAGATCAAGAAAAAATTAGTGGAACAATTGGCCTGGATAGAGAAGTGTTGTGTATTACAACTACAACAAATTTGGATACATTGCTAGATTATGTTGGAACAGAAGAGGTCTGGTAAAATAGAACATGCAATAGGATGTTTAGGGAAAAGATAAAGTCACTACTAATGTGATCGGAAGGAAAATGCAAAAGAAATGGGTGAAGAAGAATCTGTCTATTGAAGTAAATACTCCAACACTAGAATCTACTTCTAGTAATTCCTTCAAGAATTAGTTTTAGGCCTTTGGCCTAGGGGGTGCTATTAAAAAAATATTTTAACCCCCTACAAGCAATTAATACTAGAATGTTGACCAATCTAGTAAGTGAATTGATACTTTTCAGATGTTCAACCAATTGGAAGTAGTATTGCAGAGTTTTGGATAACTACAAAATAATCATATATCTTAGTACATTTTAATAGGGTAACCAAATGTATTAGGTTTAAGGCATTTATTGTGGCAAGAAGGATTAGGTGTGCAGACAATAAAATAATATTTTCATCCTTCATTTGTCACTTTGCATTTTGAAGGAAAGCAGTTTGAAGAGCCCTGGAGTGAACTTTGTTGAATTGTTGAGAGATTCAAAGTGTGAAGAAGAATCAGTGATCAAACTTTGATCCAAAAGAAAGGTATTTATTGAAAAGCCTGTGAATTTGTGAAATTGCAATCATGTCCACTCCTATGGTAGTTGAAGTTAAGGATAAACCCCATCCTAAATTCAAATGAAATACTTATAAGTTTGTTGAGACCAAGCCCTTAGGAGCATTTTCATTTGTATTGTACGGAGTATTGCACACATAAGATATTAGGGCTTATATGTACATGCCAATATTAAAGAATTAGGAAGCTCTCAAATAATGAATCTATATTCCCATCATATAATTAGAGAGGATCTTACTATAAATCTAGAATTTAAAACGTTAGAAGAGAAGACTTTCATGTAGTTTGCAAAATTTCCCATATTTTAAAAAAATGAATGGGTGCGATATGTTCTGATTCATGTTCATTTCAAGTTCATGTGGTTGGATGTGCCATTTAAAAATATGAAAGAGGCTATATGTGCAGTCACGGGTCTGAATTCCATTGGTAGAATTCTATTCTTGAAATCCGTGAAGAATGAGAAGGTTGTCGAGGCAACAGGTGCTCAATGGGACAAAAGGTCAATAAAAATAGAAGATATTGCTGAAGTGGATGTGAAATTCGCATCAATGGTCATTGGATACAATATCTATAATTCAAGCTAGGATATTTTTGTATCTAGTATTGCCATCTATGCAGCTTTGATATGGTAAAACAAAATGATGATTATGACTTGTGTGAATTGCTAAGAAGTTAGTTGATGGAGAATCTAAGTAAAATCAAGAAAAACAAGAAGAATACTTTCAAATATAGTATTTTTTTGTTATGTTTATTCTTAGATATTTCATGAATGAGGTTCTAAGTGTTGGAAAAGTACATTGGAAAAATGATGACCCTGTAGCTGTTCAGATAAGGAACATGTTGCATGGAATTGGTGATTGACAGATCAGGAATACTACCCTCTGGGGGTACTTCAAAAATTTCTAGAATATGATGCATGCCAAGGAAAGAATTCCCAATTCAATTGTGGAATAGTAAAAAGATACCATCTATTTCATGGTGGATATTGACCAATGTCATATGGAAGCAATTGATCCCAAAACAATATGGATCATGCCTATGGAACACGAATTAGAGGAATTTTTTTAAGATGTATGCATAAAACTTGTTGAGTTCACCTTTGGATCTGGGAGAAGAGAGGTTTGGAACATATGTAGAGAAAAGTATGTAGGTTCATACAGAATTGAAAAAACTAGTGATAGTAAGAAGAGTAAGAAAAGAAGTAGAAGTCTTTGCAAAAAGTATAGGCTTACCTATAGAAGCTTTGAGAGAAGCAAGAAGAAAGAGAGATGAGGCTGAAGTAGCAAAAGAGTCAGTAAAAATTGAGTCAGCTTGTATGGGAGTATCTTCTTCCCACACTAGATCTAGCAGGAGTTACCCAACCCTATCCACTCCTGTAGCCAAGCCAACTCAAGACAAGGCTTCTGGTAAAAGGAAGAAGAATAAAAGCACAAGAATATATGAAGCTGCTTGAGAAGATGAAGAAATTGAGTCAAAAGAAGTTTTGAGAGAAATGAAAGCTACCAAAACTCAAGTTATCAAGTTAAACAAGAGAAAATCTTTTGGTAAAGAAGAAAAAGAAAAGAAGGCAAAAATTAATAAACCTGGAATGTTAGTTGAGGAAGTTGAGAATGTAGTTATTAGGGATGGTAATCTTAAGCCCCTCTATGAATTGTTTGAAACTTTTGATGAATATAGTCAAAGAATTCTTTAAGAAGCCACAATTAAACATATGAAAATTTTCAATAAATTTGTTGTTGAAGTCATGTCTGGTTTACCCAAGAGTTTGTATGATGTTTTGGAGTCAAGAGGATTAAATGCTAGAACAAAAGAAGATAATCTAAGGAAAAGAATTCTTGTAGATCTATGTCTAGAAATGTCAATTTTGAGGAGATGAATTCACTCCTTGAAAAGGCCAAGAAGGATTTTAAAACCAAGACAAGGGTGAATAAACTCATGATCAGTGAAAATGATGTTGTGGTTAGTGAAACCAAGAAAATTTTGAAAGAATTTATATTAAATAATAAGTTTAATATTGAGGAAGTAAATACTGAAAATGTTATGAAAAATGAGGAAGTGAATGTCGATGTTGAGGATTTTTAGATTCCTCATGATGTGGGAAATACATAAATACCTATGGAAACTAAAGTTCCTAAGGTGGTATTAGCTGAGGACAAGGAGACACAAAATGAAAAAGTTGAAGCTCCTAAAGGAAATCTAGAAATAGTCTTTGAAGAACCCAAGGTTGAAGAAGAAAAAGTTCAAGAAATCAGAGTGGAGGAAAAAGACACTACCAAGGCACTTAAGAAATCTCTAATGAAACAACAGGAAGTGTTTGATCCTGAATTGGATGAAAGATAAATCAATCTATCTAATTTATCCCCAATTCAGATGATGAAGGTCACTTCAATTGCTCAAGCTAAGGCCAACGAGAAGATTCTAAAGTCTCACCTAGAGGATAGTGAATTGCTAAGCCTTGCATTTGGAGTCCTGCAAAAATTAATGCCTACTCATGTCAAGGATCCATCTGGTTCCTCTCCCAGATAATTGAAGAAACTCATAAAGTTTGTAAGTTCTCACTTTGAATCTTTTGAAAAATCAGCCATGATTAAAGTTCAGATGGAGTTTAAGGAAAAGAGATTTGGTGGATTGAAAGAACTGATTACAAAGGATAAAACTCTGCTAGCCACCTACATGAGAAATGTTCAAGATACTTTAGATGAAGGAGGAAAAGTGTATAAGTCATGTTTAGTTTTGTAAAAATTCACTGAATCCAATGAGAAAAAGGTGAAGGATATTGAAAATCAGTTGGCTACGCTTTCTAATGTTTTTGATCCATTAGCTGGTAATATTGGTGAGCATGAAGGTCAAGTAATATCTTTTCTTGAAAAAATAAGGAGTTTGAAGCATGAAAATGAGAGGATTATAGGGATATCTTGCAAACTTAGAGGACTAATTAGTCCAAAGATTGAAATAATGGAAAATGTATTAAAAGAGGGCAAAGATGTTATGGCAGCTCGTGACCCAGTAAATCTTGAAGCTACAGAAACACTTTCTTATTTACTTTGTGGTGACATAACAATTATGTAGAGTTTAAAAAGGTGTGGGACACAAATTTGAGTGTGTTGAAGAGATATTTTGTAGATATTTTCCAATATTTGTAAGTTACCAGATCATGCCTGTATAATTTTGAAATTTTGTTATCTTTTTGGTTCCCAAATTTTTTCCATTGATGTCAAAGGGGGAGAGTTGTACAGTGAAAAATGTGTATTTATCTTAGGGGGAATTGTATTGTAGATCCCTTTGGAGTTTTGAATTGGCAGTGTAGTTCATGGTGGTATTGATCTAACACTTAGTCATTTTTCACTAAGTGTTGCCATCAATGCCAAAGGGGGAGATTGTTGGCAAGAGACACTACATATTCTTTCAGATGTTGTCATTGATGGCAACCTTAGTTGGTGACTGATCCACATGTCATCATTTGCTCCCATCGATAGTTAGTTTGCAAACAATCAGAAGAATATAGCATCCAGCATTTTGGTGATCATCGATTCACATGCAGATTCTCTGTTA
The DNA here is from genome assembly GCA_007258455.2 of Sequoia sempervirens. NCBI lineage: Eukaryota > Viridiplantae > Streptophyta > Pinopsida > Cupressales > Cupressaceae > Sequoia > Sequoia sempervirens. The sequence goes on along the minus strand of VDFB02102358.1, from coordinate 23,716 downwards.
CTATTTTGAGTTGTGGATCTCATGGGAGGTTTATCAGTATATTTCTTATGTTATCTGAAAATAGTAGTGCCTTGTACCAAGCTATGTGTACATTTGGAGATCCGGTTGATATCTCTTTGTTTATCAGTGTATTGTGGTTGACTAAGTTGATATAATGTGTTGTGGATATTCAAGGAATATTTATTTGAATATTTTTGTGTTTGATCATTATGTTTTGGGTCCAAGATAAGTTGTGGAATACTGTTGTGGATGCGCATTGGATATTACTCAAGATTTGAGCCGATAGTTGCTAATATTTTTAAGTTTTATTGAAGCCAAATTGTAGCGACTAAATCCTTTGTTCTGGATATATGTAAGTGATTAGTATATCATTTTTTGTGTGTGAAAATATGTGTTAAGGGGTGTTTGCAATAATCTAAAGGTTTGTTAAGTTATTATGTATAGTTTCACTTGTGCATCAAGGTTTTTGTAGTGCGAGTTTGTGTAGAACAAAGAAAAATTATTGAATCAGTCAGAAGGATAGAAGATCAACTGTTGAGCTTAACTAGAACTATAATCAAGCATTTTTAGATGATATTCCTTCAGCTCATTATCTTGGATCCAATCCAAACCATTGTAAGGAAATGAGCCTTTCTATTATAAGTAGTGAGCTCTAGATAGTGTGCATGAATGCAAGTGCATTCCCATTTTGTAATCTTTCTTTTGGGTATACTCAGATTATATTGTGGATTGGCAATCCACCGTGGTTTTTTCCATAATAGGGTTTCCATGTAAAAATCCTAGTGTTATGGTGTTGTGATTTTTTTCTTTATATTCATGCATATTTTTTTTGTTGAAATCCTAAGTGAGTTAAAAATTAGAATAATAAATCTAATTTTGGCACAACACTAATTCAACCCCCTCTCAATGTTGCTTGTTTCCAACACACACAACCTAAAAACACCTGAATTATGAGTGGATATTGATTTGTGTTAGGATTATCCTTGAAAAAATGAATTAAATAAGGCTTGTGAATGTAAAATAAGGACAATTAAAGCATAAAGAAGCCAAATTCTTAATGAAAAAAATAGAAAAGTATTAAAGTGTGTTACAACACTTTGCAACACCCTAAATAAGGTAGGATTAGGTTTAATTAGTTTAGAACGGCGTAAGACCTAATGTGAGTGTGTTAAATACATTACAACACTAAGTCAAGGCAACATTAAGCTCAACTTTTTAAGGAAGACCCAAACAAGTCTGAAAATGTCACCAACAACATTTCTTTGACACTACATTCAACCCCCACTTTAGTGAGAGGCCAAACATGCTTCAAAATCACACTATAGTAGATGAGACTCACATGAAGAGGGGTCTGAATGTACGAATGCTAGTAAGATAGGATGAAAATGATCAAGAGGGGTTATCAAGCCCCACAGATCAAGATCGTATGACAAACCAACATAGGCACAAAAGAAAAAACATGAAAATAATATAAAGCGCATCATAAAGGCACAAGAATACACAACCAACAATGAAAAGAAAATAAAAATAAAAATAAAAGGGGGTGGATCAACCTTCAATTGTTTGTCCATCATGATGCGGATCAGGTCTAGGTTGTTTGTCCAAAAAATGCATGCTCACTCTGAGGCAACAAAACTTCAGGTTGTCTACTGGGTGAGGATATGAAAGAGGTGAGACACTTACACAAATGGCTAGTATGTGCTCACACTCACACACGAGTGGCTATGGGAAAGTCATGCCTTGGTTGGGATTCCTAAAAAACCATACCAAAGTTATACCTCTTTATAACTTTGATAAAGTTCCATGCAAAAATGACCTTCAAGCTTCACGAGGCAAGAAAAACTTTGTATGCTTGGAGCTCATAAAAAAACAAAAAACTTCAAGGCTCATGAGGAAAGAAAAGCTTTGTATTCTTGGAACTCATGAACAAACAATGAACTTCAAGCTTCATGAGGCAAGCAAAGCTTGATATGCTTGGAACTCATGAACAAACAATGAACTTCGATCTTGATGAGGCAAGAAAAGCTTTGTATACTTGGGACTCGTGAACAAACAAGATGGATAGAAAAGTATGCAAAGTGTATTATGCAAGGTGGCCATATAACTAAAATATTGTAAATGCAAAATGTAAAGAGCATTCAAAGGAGTCTTTCTTGCTTCATGTGAGGTCTCAACTTAGGGAAAATTGTGCCTAATGTCTCCAAGAGAATACCAATCAAAGAATAGAAGATTCAAAACTTAGGGGATGTGATGTGTCACAAAAATCCACTAAGAGGAATATAATACAATGACATATAATGCTCTTAAGGGACATCACACCCAATCTCAACCACAAAGTAAAAAATGCATCACATGAAATAAGAATACTACACAATGAAACATGAACAAGAAAAAAAATACAAAAGAATAATGCCTATGTTTGATCCCACTTTAAAGAAATTGCTAAACACCATACTGTGATCAATTACTTTAAATTAGAAAATGATAAATGCAAACAATAAAGAAGACATGAGAGCTAACTTGGAAATCCCTATGCCAAGTCATATATTTCCAAATAAAGCTATTTCATGAAAAAGAAAAGAAAAGAGAGGGTTTTCCCCCAAAATGAAAACACAAAACAAATAAGGGATATATGGATTTGGGGTTAGTATGTTCTTGCTACAATTTTTTTAGGAGAGTGCATAACTGTCATGAATCTCCAAATACTCGTAGAACTGGAAGAATGACATAAAGAGAGTGAAAACAAAGAAAAACCTTTTGGGTCAACATGGAAGATACATGAATGTCTCAATGCCTTGCGTCATCCCCAAAAGGAAAACATAAGAAAAGTGAAAAGAAATAAAGAAAAGTAAAGGAAATTTTTTTGGTTCAACATGGAAGAGACATGAAAGTCTTGATACTTTGCATCATCCCTAAAAGGAAAACACAAGAAAAATAAAAAAATAAAGAAAATCAAAGGAAAATATTTTGGGTCAACATCTTAGAGACATGAATTTCCTAATTCCTTGCATCATCCCCAAAAGGAAAACAAAATACAAATGAAAAATATAAAAGGAAAAGAGAAAAGATGTACAACATAGAGAAGAATGAAGGTACAAATAAAGGAATGTCACAAAGAGAGAGAGAGAGATCAAATAGAACACCACATGGGGATCAAATCATGCACATGCAATCACACAAAATAAAATGAAAAATAAATAATGAAAAATACTAGTAAGTCACATGTGACTCAACCTAAAGCAAGTCATTTGCATCACAATCATGTTCATTGTATGCCAAAGGTAGAAAACTAGCTAAAGGGACAATAGTAAGTGTCGAAATAGGGTCATTACCAGTTTCAACACTCTTCCTAAGTGATCAAAAGAAAAATATGCTTTGATCAAACCAACATAACACAAGTTGTCTCAAACAACTCCTTGATTTTCAAAATCCTAACAAAGCACTTCTTCACACAATCTCTTTTTATTCTCTAGTAGGTCTGCAAACCCAGATTATTCAACTTATCTCACAAAGAACCATACAACAAACAAAACCTCTAAAATTTTTGACACCATTTAAAGCATAGTAAAACATACCTAAAAATATCCATGGGTCACTTTGTACCAACCTTTCCAACTTTTGACTAATACGTTGATCTACAAGGCCAATTAGGCCTGTTTTCCAAAGAAAATGCCTCAAAACCTTTCTCCCAATCCCAAATTACTAATAAGACCTTAATAGGTAAAAAATGGCCCCAATCAACAATTTTTAGATGGACAAACCCTCACTCAAGCATTAAAACTGAAAACTCTCATTTTAACTATTTTGGAGTAGGGTTTATTGAAAAATGGTGCTCTCGACCTCCTAAAACTATGTTGCTGCCTCCAACACACATAAATATTCCTACCTATGCTCAAAAGACCCTCTCACAACCTTTATCAATATTATTTCATCAAAATCTTACTCAAACCCATCATTTTCATGCCTAATTGCATCAAAAATACCCTAGGGTAGCCCTCAAAACTTCATCAAACCCTTTATTTTGCTTAAAAATCCTACCCTACCATATGACCCTAACATCTTGGACCCATTCCACATAGTAATTTAGGAAAGAAAGTAGGTGGAATGGGACTTATTCCATTTATTTAAGCCTAAAACCCTTAAATAGAGTATAACAAACTAGTTATAGTAAAATGAATCAAACTTCCACCAAATTTAGTATGAAATGCTAAAACCAAGTGTAAAATGTAGTTAACTTAGGCCTTCAATGAATTCACAAGATTTCAAAAAAAATTGCAATAGTACGGGACTATACTAGGTCTGTGAATAGTGTGTTTACATAGGGAATTAGATGAAAATAGAGAAATTCAATTTGATTTCACTTCAAAAGCCACCAAGAAGCCATTACAATGAGATCCCCAAGGTATTTAAACCTTTCCCACCTCAGAACCAACTAAAAAAAATAAAACAAACTTAATTTTTGAATATCAGACCATTGGCATTCCAACTTGTACACTTTTGCACTTTTTTTCCCAAGATGACAACTTTTCCAAATATGTCAAAATATAACAATATGAACTTAGGGACCAAAAAACATGAAAAAATGACCTTATTCTATGTCTCTAGACTCAAATCACACCAAAACATGACCTTAGGCCTCACCTTCCAAATGTTGCTTTCTTGTCAGCTTTTACAATCTTGCACTTTTGTTAGTCAAATTTGACAACATTGCACATTTACAAAGATGACCCCCTATTACATATCCAATGGTCAATTTAGAACTTATTTACTTAAAAAAAGACTTCAAAAAAATAAGACAACCCACCATGAAACAAACTAGAATGAATTTACTTGAAAATGATTGGTCCTCCTACACCATACACCCAACAAGAAGAAATTACAAAGCCCCTTGTGAGGACCGTATTCCATCAAACCATGCTGACCTTCACCTTACCATGACCACCAATTTTCATATCCACCTAGTGACTCCTTCAAACTTACATCATTTCTACATTTGAATTGATTCCTTTCTTGATTATACTATCCTCCTCTTGATGGTTTTTGTTTGATTGTTCTTCCTTTAGCAAATGTTGCTAAATTTTCTTGAATGTTATTCATTAGAATTGTACCAACTATCCTCTTCCTTGTCCTTGTAGCATACCTATCTTCATTCCCTTGTCCTTGCCTTTTTACTTGACTCACTTCATCTTTTCCTTTGGTATTATGCACCAAATTCACTTCCCTTAAAACCTTTTCATTTTCAAACCTATATACCTCTGTATTGTCAATCTTAAGATCCTCTTCCTTAACAAGACTTGAATTCCCCTCAACTTTTGTAACAACTATAGGACATAACACTATCCCAACAATAATTTCATCAAATTTTCTTAACCCATCTTCCTTTTTTCCAGCCAATTCAATCTGGACCTTCTCTTGACTTGTCCTTAACACTATCATATCACCTCTCCCTTCCAATCTTGAATAATCATTCCAATGTACTGCCTTAACATTTTCAAACCTTGAAGTGGCTACAACTTCTATCCTCCTTTCTCCCTCTTTGTTTACAAACTCCTTACCTATCATGACTAATCTTGCTGCCTTGATCTTCTCTTTTCCATTTGCCTGCAATGGGGTCAATGTGAAAGCAATACCATCCTTTTCAACTTGATATGTGTTAGCTCTCCCATCATATATTGAGTTCCTATCAAATTTCCATGGTCTTCCAAGGAGTAAATGGCAACAACTCATAGGAAAAAAAAAAAAAAACCTTGCCCCTATAACCACCAATCTGAAACTCAATTAGTGCTTGTTCATTAACTAAAATGAACTAATCATCACTCACCCAAGAAGCTTTGTATTGTTTTACATGAGGGATTCTTTCTAATTTCAACTTATCAACCATTTCACAAGACACCATGTTACTAGTAGATACTGAATCTATCACTACATTACACACATTACCTTTACATTTGCAAGATTTCTTGAACAATTATCTTCTTCAACCCATCTCCTTCTCCTTGGATGCTTGAAGTAAGGTTATTCTCACCATCAAACTTTCCCAAACTTCTGGAGCAACAGCATGACTAGTAGAATTTGAACTTTCACATTCATTTTCTTGTACTATTTGAGCCCTCCTTTCACTTCTTCTTTCTTCACCACTTGATGTAAAAACTAGTTTTTCAAGGAACTTGTATGTTGGATGTCCAAACTCATTACAATTATAGCACCTACCTAAAAACATGTTTGAATTCTTACTTCCACCAAATCTACCTCTAGTGCCTCTAAATCCACCATAATGATCAGCAAACTATCCTTATTCTTTATGTGCATTTCCTTGATTTTCATTGAATTTTCTTGAAGAAGAAAATGTACCTCTACCTCTTGAAGTGTTGCCTCTACCTCTACTTGTCTTTTCTTTCCTTATTTTAACTTTTTCTTCTACCCTTATAGCCATCTGGTAGCATTATTCAATTTTCCTTGGATTGTGCAAGCTAAGTTCACCCTAGATGTTAAATCTTAGTCCACTAAGGTACTTATCCACATTTTCTCCATCATCAACCATATACCCTACTCTTATGCTCAGCTTATAAAAATCATTATTGTAATTTTCCACATCCATTTCCCTTTGTTTTAAATCTTGAAGCTTTATAGACACTTGGATAGCATAATCACTAGGAAAAAAAATTGCTTTCAATTTGGCTACCATACTATCCCATGAAACAATTTTGGCCTTACCTTTTCTTATCCTTTTAGCTTATTCATAATCCCACCAAACTAATGTATTCCCCTTCAATTTAGTTTTTGCAATCTTTACCTTCTCTTCATTAGGTACATCCTCACATTCAAAAAATTTATATAATGCTAGAATCTAATATAACAATGCTTCATCATCAAGAGTACAATCATACATAGGAAAATAAACTTTTACCTTGTGCTTGTTTCCTTTTACTGCCTTCAGTAGCCTGGCCATTATTTAGTCTTCAGGATCAAACTCTTCATCTACATCTTTATACTCTTCATCTTCATCTTTAGTGTCACTTTCATCACCTACAATCATTCTTCTTTTATGTCCTATTTCAAAACTTTCCATTCTTGCAACCAAATTTTTTTGCAACTCCTTCAACTTTCTAATCTCCCTTTCAGTTTTCTCTTCCATTTCTTGCATCTTTCTTGCCATATTATTCCCCTTAGGAGGCATCCTTTCCATCTTTCTTCACACCTTATTTTGCTTCAAAGATCTACACCTTATGCTCTGATACCAATTGATGCAAAGAAAAATGGACTTTGATTAAACCAACACAACACAAGTTATCTCAATCAACTCCCTAACTCTCAAAACCCTAACAAAGCACTTCTTCACACAAACTCTTATTTTTGTCTAGTAGGTCTGTAGACCCAAATTATTCAACTTATGTCATAAAGAAACATACAACCAAAAAAACCTCTACACTTTATGACACCCTTTAAATCATACTAAAAGATACCTAAAAATCTCCATGGGTCGCTTTGTAACAACCTTTCCAACTTTTGACTCATACGCTGACCTATAAGGCCAATTAGGCCTATTTTCCAAAGAAAGTGCCTCAAAACATTTCTCCCAATCCCAAATGACTACTCAGACCTTCTTAATAGGTGATAAATGGCCCCAATAAACAATTTTTAGATGGAAAACCCCTCACTAAAGCATTGAAACTAAAAACCCTCATTTTAACTAGTTTGGAGTAGGGTTTATTGAAAAATGGTGCTCCTAGCCTCCTACAACTCTTCCATTACCTCCATCACACCTAAATATTCTTTCATATGCTCAAAATACCCTCTCATAACCTTTTTCAATAGTATTTCATCAAAATCTTACTCAAACCCATCATTTTCATGCCTAATTACATCAAAAATACCCTAGGGAAGCCCTTAAAACTTCATTAAACCTTTTATTTTTCTCAAAAATCCTACCCTACCATCTAACCCTAACATATTGGACCCATTCCATGTAGTAGCATGATAGACAGTAGGTGGAATGGGTCTTATTCCATTTATTTAAGCCTCAAACCCTTAAACAGGGTATAAGAAACCAGGTACAGTAAAATGAATCAAACTTCCATCAAATACATTATGAAATTCTCAAACCAATTGTCAAATGTAGTTAACTCAGGCCTTCAATGAATTAACAAGTTTTCAAAAAAAATTACCATAGTACAGGACCATACCAGGTCTGTGAACAATGTGTTTACATAGGGAATTAGATGAAGACAAAGAAATTCAATTTTATTTCACTTCAAAACCCACAAAGAAGCCATTGCAATGAGATACCCAAGGTATTTAAACCTTTTCCACCTTAGAACCAATAGAACCAACTGAAAAAAACTAATTTTTTGAATATAAGACTGTTGGCATTCCGACTTGTACACTTTTGCACTTTTTTCCCCAAAATGACAACTTTTTCAAATATGTCAAAGTATAACAATATGAACTTAGGGACCACAAAACATGATGAAATGACCTTATTCTATGTATCTAGACTCAAATCACACCAAAACATGACCTTATACCTTTCACCTTCCAAATGTTGCATTCTTGTCAACTTTTACAATCTTGCACTTTTGTACATCAAATTTGACAACATTGCACATTTACAAAGATGACCACATAATACATATCCATGGTCAACTTAGACCTTATTTACTTAACATGAGACTTCAAAACACTAAGGTAACCCACCATGAAACAAACTAGAAAAGGATTGGCACTCTTGCAGAACTAAGAGAATTGTCATGTAAGCTCATGGAAGTGGAAAATAATGTGTTCAATTCATCATGCACCTCCTCGTCAATTTTAATAATTTCTTCATCATCATCTAAATTAATCACAAGTGGTAGAATGATAATTTCCAAGGAAGGGTTTAACTCGTGTTGTAGTATAGGATCTTTGTGTTTTAAGGAGGGGTAGACTCATCATGCATTTTTTCAGTAAAGTTTGGATATTGGTTTTCTTTTTTTATTTCTTCATTTAAAATGCAAGCAAGGGCAAGATGTCTATGCCTACACTCTCTAGGACCTATGTTTCTTTCATTTTTTTTAATTTTAATTTTTTTTTATTGGAGCGGGTTGATCAACCATAGATTTCTTTTCTTCCTAAAGGGAAGGAACAAAAAGAACCAAGGGAGGTTGTTCGACCACTTTCTCTTGAACTTTGTAAACTTTTTTTATTCTAGGAGGTGTGACAAGATTATTTTCATTATCTCTTGGTCTTTTGTAGGAAGGAGGTGAAGGTTCTATTTTAGGTTGGTCTTGGTTATTTGGAATTGCATTAGGTTCAATCATGATTTCGTCAAGGATGGTTGGCTCAGTGATTAGTGGAGACATGTTTCAGAGGGATAGTTCTACTATTTTCTCAGCCTTGAACATTTTATAGGACTTGAAAAAGAAGTATTCTCATGGTTTGATAGGTTCTATAGGCTCAAGCCAAAAGAAATCTAATGAAAAGTTTCCATGCAAAGACAAAGGGTTGAAGCCACTATGATGGATAGTGAAAATTTCATTGTCAAAGGGAAACTTTAAGCATTTATGTACAACTGAAGAGACTTCATTCATGGATTGAAGCCATGGATAGCCTAGCTTCAAATGAAATTGGTCTGATTGCGGGATGATGGAGAATGAGATATCTATTTTTTTTTGTCTTATTTGTAAAGGTAAGATGATCAATCCCATCTTAGGGAAACTAAAGCCATTATGCATCTTGATCCATGCTTTTGGTTTATCATATATATCTTGATAGAGTTCATGTAGAAGTAAGAATTCCTCGGTGATCATGTTCTCTCCACATATAGGATCTATTAATATCCCATTAGTGGGCTTATCATAGATATGGACAGTTATGTAAAGAGGAACATTGGGTGCATGTTTAAGTATATCTTTAGAGGAGAAAGTAATGTCAAGCGGATTTTGAGTTTGGGCCTTAAGATGTTGAGTTTCAACCAATGCAACCAAACCATTGATAGGATTTTGTTCTTCATGATCAGTATTCATAGGAATTTGTTGAATATGCATGGATTTTATCCACTAAGTCTGATGATACCTGGTTGGCATAAACCTAAGATCAAGATATCAGACATCCCTACTAAACCACCTAGACCTTGGTACTACTTGTATGGCAAGGGAAAGGGTCCCCATGAGAAATCCCATATATCTTGGCCTCCATGACCTCCCACCACTTCTACTCCCAAAGTAGTAAACATGAAGAGGCTTGTTGTTGAGGCATTAGAGTGGACTCCCCCTAGTATTTCTCGATATGTTCCTCATGCTCCCATTTAGGAGCCTGGACCTCTACTAGAAATGGTTGTAGTGGACACTTCATGGCTGAGCAGGAGTCTTTCATCCCTTCACAACCTTTGGTCTCTAGCTCGAAGAGTCATAGAAACTACCTTGCACATGAGAATAAGCATCAGTGAAAGGCTCTTATGGCTAACAAGGTCGCTTTGTAGAAGAAGAAAGAGGAGACATCCACCCCTACTTCAGGTGCTCATGATGTGTCCTCCTCTTTGCTTTCCTCTACTTCTATTCAATATATTTCAGTCTCGCTTTTAGATCCCACTGTGAGTATGAGTGCGCCTGAACCTAAAAAGGTGTATATTTTTATCACTCCTTTAGTGAAACCACCCTTGTTGATGTCCCTTTCAGACATCAAACCATTCCCTAAACTTGTGGATATGCCAAATACTTCATTGGTATGTGCCACAATTTTCCCCTCCTCCTCCTTCACACCTCTTGCATCATCTGTGAGGAGTTCACACCCCCCAAAGAAGAAAAGGGTAGAGGATGGACCTTCTAGCAATGGAGGAAATAAGAGAAGCCCACCTTCTCCAAAGGGTGGTCCCATGCTAGCTTGTTATATCTTAGTGATGGAACTAGTTCTAGGCTCCCCTAAGTTTGTCACCACTCCTGAGTCATTTGATGAGCCAAGTGGTGAACCTCAGGTGCAACCTTCCCCATCCATTGAGGTACAACATGGAACTATAAAGAAGTGAATGTTTAACTCTCTGGATGAAGTTCTAGCCTTATCAACGATCTTTATGAAGTCGTTAACTATAGCTCCACAAGAGCCTAGTGGAGAAGACCTTGTGGGGCCTTCTTCATTAGCCCTTTTTGTAGGAGGGTCAGAAGCTCCTCCCTTTAATATTCCATCTTTAAAAGCATGTCTTCCTTCCACTTACAATAATCTAGATTGGGAAATGGAGGACCTCTTAGTCAATGAATGTTAGGGGGAGGCTCTTCTTTATCTTTAGATTAGATGTGTCTATTGTGATATGTTCTCCAATGATTGTATTATGTGTTCCTAGATGACCGTTGTCACCCTTTTTGGTGCTCGGATATAGGAGTGATTTTTGTGTCATAAACCTTCTTCTATTTGTTCATCAATTTTCCATGTTTGTGCTTCATCTTCAATAAATTGTGGATGATCAATGCAAAGTATTGGGGGAATTTAATCTTCCCTTCAATGTCGACCCAATTTTTTATTTTTACATTTTCTTCATGTTCATTCTTCACATGGTTTGATATAGTAGGGGGTTGATGATAGTTCATTTATATACTTATGTGTATATATATATGGGCGAATTTGACCCTGAAATATCAGATCACCCCTTTTCCCTTTACTTGTGATATCTTTGTATCTTTTAGATTTTCTTTTATCTTTCCATCTTCTTTGCTTGAGTTGTCCCTTTCATGTGTGACAACACCATTTCTATGGTACTTTGGTTTTTGAAAAACACATTCAATTTCCAATGAATCTTTTCTTGAGAATCTTTGCAAACCTTTTCCAAAAATAATTGCATTCTTGACTCAGACCCCTAAAGGAACATGTTTCCTTCATCATGGGTTCACAAAGAAAGAACTTGAGAACTTTCCTTCGAGGTGGGAGTAGCCTTTACCTTCCCATCACAAGGGGGCATTTTCTTCCTTTTGAATTCCTTGATGAAATGAACATCTTTTGAAAGGATTCCTTGATGACCAATCAATTTGTGAGAAAAATTCTCACTTTCAAATGGTGTGTCCCTTGAGTGGACCCCTCTTCATGCTAGGTTCCTAAGGGATCCCTTTGAAATCCTTCCAACGTATTGACAGTCTGCATGACTGTCCACTTATTTTCCCATGTGGCTAATTTATTTTTTGACATGTTTTATCTATTGGTAAACATGTCACTTTGTAGGTGCACCTGTGAAGCCACTTTTTGACTCTATGGAGTCTCCTCCTATGAGCTTCCTCCATGTGAGATATCTTGGAGGTTGCTCCCTTGCAGTTTTGTTGACCTATAAGGTGCTTGTTTCATCAAGTTTCCTTCATGTGAGATATCTTGGAGGACACCTCCTTGCAGGTCTGTAGGACGATGAGACACTTACTTTTTGGGGCTTCCTTCATCTAAGAGATCTTGGGGTTCACCTCCTTGTAGGTATGGGTATGTGCAGGATCATGATGGGCCAAAAAGTGGCAATATGATGGGTATGTGGTGACGACATTTTTTTAACCCAAAATTGATGAAACAAAAAGGATTTTAAAGGATATTCTCATCTTTCCACCAATATAAATTATGCTTTAATTTGAATTTAATAAGTAATTATTATTCATTTTCTATTCAAATTACAACTAAGTCCGATAGATAGACTGATTGAAAAACATATATAGCTTTCAAATGGTATCACATTTTTTGAATCCAAAACATGCATCACATTCTATGTTTTACATACTATAGGATTACAAAAATAAAAATGAATTTCATGAAATTTTGACCAAGTTAAGGTGGTCGACATACGAAGTCTTTTTATATTTTAAAAGTTGTAATAAAAATCATAATTAATTGTTTACTTGGAAAAAATTAAAAAAAATATGCATCACATTGGAACATGATTCCTCTACTTATATCTAAAATTTTATAAAAAATAATATCATTTTATTGTGGTTAGGGTGGTCAGACATACACCTACTTATTTTTTTACTGAAATTTAAGTACTACTGCATTGAAATTTCAAATTTTCACCAAATATATATTATTTTTTTAAACAAACCTCATAGTTTAGAAACTACATTCAATTTTCTATAGATTCTATTCTTACATATTTTTGAAATAATATATATAACTTATTCATTTTTTATGTCAAAGTGCCTAACTCTGATTTTTCTAATTTTTTTGCCACTTAAGGCCTGCTTTTCCATGATGATCTTGCACACACTGCATGTGGGCCTATAAGATGCTTTCATCCTGCAGGATTTGTCCATCATTGGTTGGAGGACCTTCAATGTACTTTGTGAAATTTCATAGATCTACAGAGCTATGGATTCCTTCAGTTCAAAACTTCTCAAGGAGAATACCTATGGAGTCCTTTGCTTTCCCTGCACTTTCGAGTTTACCACATTGCAGTCTTCTTCCTTGATATTTCAAGTATAAATATCAGAACCTATTAACTCTTTGATCCACTTTATCAGAGCATTCATCAGTACTAATGCTTTCTATGTAGGAGAAAATTTGCACCCCTTGAAAATTCCCATTTTACACAACCTCACCTTAGAAAAATCAAATTTGTAAGTGAAAGTCCACATTATTCAACTTCCTTGCTTGCACTGGCATCTCTATTGTGTTAGTGACATTGTAGCTTAATTCATTAAAGAGAAAGGCGTATGATGAAATAAAATCTACCATCTATACACATGATGGCTTTTTCCTCAAGCTGTATTGTTCAATAACTCTATTTGTCTTAGTTAGACCTAGGGCTATAGATACAGTCTTTGATGTTATTCCAAAGTAAGTCTATTCAAGTTGAATTTAGGCATACCTTAGCTAGCTTCCATGAATGGAATTTCCTCCATCATTCATAAGTGTTTGAAATTATCCCTTGAAGGTGTTGTGCACATAATGCATGACACTAGATACAAGATATTGGTGTCCTATGGGGGTTACTCATTGGATCATTTTTGGCTTGCCTCGGTCGGTCTGCTCCCACCAATAATGGACTTTCTTTACAAGAAATATGTGAAGTATAAGATCGGGGGCAAGGGATACTCAAAATTGAAAATTTTTGTACCATAGTAGCTAGTTGCTTCCTCTTCTCAAAAGAAAAAGGAAGCTCCCCAATCATTGGGATGGCTCTCCCACTCCTCTTTCTATACAAGATTTTTTGATGAATATGGTTGGATTTTACCCACTGAGTCTGTTGATGCCTACTTGGTGTAAACCTAAGATCAGGATATCAGACATCCCTACTAAACCACCTAGGCTTTGGTACTAATTGTATGGTAAGAGAATGGTTCCCCATGGGAAATACCCTATGTCTCAGCCTCTGTGATCTCCCACTACTTTTTCTCTAAAAGCAATAAATAGGGAGAGGCCCACTATCAAGGCATTAGAGATGACTCCCCCTACTATTTTTCAATTTGTTCCTCCTGATCCTATTCAGGAGCCTATCCCTCCACTAGAAATGGTTATAGTGGACAATCCCATGGCTGAGCAGGAGTATTCCATCCTTTCACAACCTCCAGTCTCTAGCTTGAAGAGTCATAGAAACTTCCTTGCACCTGAGCACAAGCATCGGTGATTAGCTCTTGTGGCTAAGTAGGATTATTTATAGAAAAAGGAAGAGGATATGTCTACACCTACTTTAGGGCCTCCAAACACATCCTCCTCTCTTCTTCCCTCCTCTTTCATTCAATCTAGTTCAGTCTTGCTTCTAAATCCCGCTATGAGTACGAGTGTGGCTGGCCTTAAAAAGGTGTAGGTGTTTTTCACTCCTTTGGTCAAGCCACCCTTGTTGATGTCCCTTCTAGACATTCCACCATTCCCTAAACCCATGGACATGCCAAATAATTCTATGGTATCTACCATAGTTTTATCCTCCTCCTCCTCTGTGCCTCTTGCCTCATCTATGGGGAGTTTGCATCCCTTAATGAAGTAGAAGGTAGAGGATGCCCCTTCCATAAATGGAGGAAATAAGAGGATCCCACCTTCTATGAAGGGTGGTGCCATGCTTGATTGTCCTATCTTAGTGATAGAGCTAGTTCTGACCTCCCTTGAGTTTGTCACTGCTCCCAAGTCATTCAGTGAGCCAAATGGTGAACCTTAGGTGCAACCTTCCCCATCCATTGAGGTATGACATGAAACTCTAGTAAAGTGGATGTTTAACACTCTGGATGAAGTTCTAACCTTGTCAATTATCTTCACAAAGTCATTGACCATAGCTCCACAAGAGCCTAGAGGAGAAGACCTGGTGGGGCCTTCTTCCTTAGCCCTTATTGTAGGAGGGTTGGAAGCTCCTCCCCTTAATATTCCACCATTGCAGGCTCATCCTTCGTCCCCTTACAATGATCTAAATTGGGAATTAGATGACCTCTTGGTCGATGAATGTTATGGGGAGGCCTCTTCTTTATCTTTAGATTAGATGTGTGTGTCATGATGTGTTCCCCCCATGATTGTGCTATGTGTTCCTGGATGACCCTTGTTAGCCTTGTTGGTGCTCAAATATAGGAGTGATTTTTGTGTCGTAAACTTTCTTCTATTTGTATCATCATTCATCCATGTTTGTGCTTGATCTTTGGAAAATTAGGGAAGATGCAAAGTGTTGGGGAAGTTTAGGCTTCCCTTCCATGTTGACCCAATTTTTTATTTTTACTTTGTCTTCTTGTGCATTCTTCACATGGTCTAATATAGTAGGGGGTTGATGAAAATTTATTTATATACTACTATTATACTTATATATATATATTTATGAGCAGCTCTGACCCTCAAAATATTAGATCACCCTTGTGCCCTTTGTTTGTGATGTATTTGTCTCTTTTATCTTTCTCTCTTCTTTTCTTGAGTTGTCCCTTTCATGTGTGAAAATTCCATTTCTATGGTACTTTTATTTTCATAAAATGCATTTGATTACCAATGAATCTTTTCTCGAGAATCTTTGCAAACCTTTTAAAAAATAATTGCATTCTCAACTCAAACCCCTAATGGAACATTTTTCCTTGATCGTGTGTTTGCAAACAAAGAACTTGAGAACTTTACTTCAAGGTTGGGGTAGCCTTTACCTTCCCCTCACAAGAGGGCATTTTTTTCCTTTCAAATTCCTTGATGAAGTGAACATCTTTCGAAAGGATTCCTTGATGATGAATCGATTTGTGAAAAAAATTCTCTCACAGTCAAATAGTGTGTCCATTCAATGGACCCCTCTTCACACTGGGTTCTTGAGGGACCCCTTTGAAAGCCTTCTGACTTATTGAAAATTTGTGTGACTATCCACTTATTTTCCTGGGTGGCAACTTTTTTTTCCAACATGTTTTATCTATAGGTAAATATGTCGCTTTAAAGTTGCACCTACGAAGCCACTTTTCAAATCTGTGGAGTCTCCTCCTCTGTGCTTCCTCCATGTGAGATATCTTGGAGGTCACTCCCTTGTAGGTCCATGGGCCTGTATGGAACTTGTTTCATCATGTTTCCTTCAAGTGAGAGATATTTGAGGTCACCTCCTTGCAAGTCTATGGGCCTGTAAGATGCTTTCATCCTATGGGATTTATCCATCATTGGTCCAAGGACCTTCGGTGTACTTTGTGTAGCTTCATAGTTCTATGGAGCTATGGAGTCCTTGTGTTCAAAAATCCTTAGGGAGAATTGCTGTGGAGTCCTTTTCCTATCCTATTCTTTCAATTTTTCCAGATTGCATTCTACTTCCTTAATGGTTCAGGTATAGATTTATAAACCTATTAAATCTTCAATCTACTTTACCAAAGCACTCATTAGTGCTCATGCTATCTAAAGTGTGGGAAACATATATAGGAGTGAATTTGTACCCCCTACACAAAGTCCCCTTTTACACAACTTCACCTTAGAAAATCAAATTTCAAGGTGAAATTCCATATCACCCAACTAATTTCCTTCCACTTGGAATCTATCTATTTTGTTGGTGAGATAATTTCTATCGAGGATGCATGCATGATACACAAACATCTGCGTGGCACATTTTTGTCCCTAATGGATTCCCATGTCTGAAGTTGGCAAAGACGTTACACTTTCGATTGGGAACAATTTGTAACACCCCTCTTTGACCAATTGACCTTGAAAATGCCAGGTTCTTCTCTCTCTTCCTTCAAATTCATTTATCTTCATCTCATTCTCTCATAAGCTATATCATTATCTTAAACATTCTCTTAGCACTTTCACTAGTCACTTCACTCTCAAGCAACACTTCAACACTCCATTACAATAGCTACAACACTCCATCAACTCCACATATCAAGTGAGAAGCAAGCCATAAAAGTGTGGGCTTGGGGTCTTGTGATACTTCCCCTAATCACAATTGCGACTGTAGTGACATTTCCAAGTCTATATTATCCTCCATTGGCTAGTGAGCTTTTGGGTGGAGGTGATGAAAGTATTTGTGGAGATAGCTAGCGAACATGCACTTTTGTGAGATCATATTTATCACCCTAGTTCTCATTTACTTGTTTTATCATTTTAGTTTCTATTTCCTATATTTACTTCTTTTTTTACAATATAGACTAGTCATATAGGCTATTATTTTGTTTTTTGTTAGTTTGTATATTGTTCACTATTTTCTAACCGTACAAATGCTAGAATGCCCGAGAGACACCAAATCTATGTGCTAACATCCGAGAACTATGTTGCCATCCTTGGATAGAGAGTTGTCTAAGGAATAGTACGGAGCCCAAAAACTAGCTCACCAAGCCCAAACCTAAGTTCAGGATCTACAGAGTGATTGATGTACATTATAGTCCTCATCATTCTTGATCATTGTCTCAAAATTCCCTTTATAGTGAGGTAAGTTAGGGAATCCCTCTACTCTCAGCTCTCCATGACCTGGAGCCTTGACGTGGTTGGTCCCCCTCTCTACAGCTTGAATGCTCTTGAATTATCTTGTAAACACTTGAATTCTCTCATAAAATCAAACTTTCTACAAGGATGCTCATCCAACTTGTTAGGTGTAAAAATGAGTGAAAGAACCTTGTGTTTATACTTAACTATGCAAAAATTCTCAAAATTACAACTCGACAAGCCGACATTAGATCTAAGAGGATAAAATCCCACCAAGAATTTGAATTAATTTTTATTTTGGGCCACACGAGACTCATATGTCCAAGGTGGTGTATGAGTCCCATTAGATATAATTTAAGGGACCAAATTCAAAAATGCTTAGAAAGGTGTAAAACTAAGATTGAGACCCAAAACCCTAGGTGGGAATCTTATGCCCAAGGTGGCATATAAGTCCTAGAAAATTGAAAATGGGCTACACGACCTTAAAAAACCTAAATTATGATTGGATATTGATTTATCTCAAGGCTATCCTCAAAAAGATGCATTAAATGAGACTTGTGCATGTAAAACAAGGCCAATTAAAGCATAATGAAGCCTTATTATTAACGACAACCCTAGAAATGTGTGTTACAAAAATGTACAACACCCTAAATAAGGTAGTATAAGGTTTATTTAGTTCACAAGGGCACAAGACCAAATGTGAGTGTGTTAAACACATTACAACACTAAGTCAATGCAACATTAAGCTCAATTTTATAAGGATAGCCCAAACAAGTGTGAAAATGTCACTGATGAGATTTTTCAACACTACATATACAACAATGAGGAAGAAGAATATTCTATTGAAGAAGAGGATGAAGATGCATCTAGAGATGAAAATGGAAAAGTTGTGTTCATGGCTTTTGAAGCTGCTAATGGTCATGCTAAAATGAGTTGCAAAGATAATGAAGAAGAAGTGGATCTTATAGAGAACTTGTTATGGGTCCAAAAAGAAATCAAGAAATTGAATATTAAAATTGTAGAAGTGAGAGCCAAAGAAATAATAGAAAAGTATTTTAAGCTTGCTGAAAATATTATTATTGATATGAAGAATTAGGTAGAAGAAGCAAAGAGGGCTGAAGAAGTTTTGTCAAAAAAGTTCTATCAAGACATCAAGATTTTGAGAAGCTTGAAGTAAAAATTGTTGTAGCCATAAAAGAGTTTGAGAAGGAAAACCAACATCTACAGTTGAAATTTAGTAAAAGTACTAAAATCCTAGATCAAATATTGGAAGGTCAAAAATCTTCACATGGAAAAACCATAGTAGGTTTTGATGAATAGAAGAAAAGGTGAAAGAATATTAAGAGAAGGATATTAAGGAAATTCTAGTAGTGATAGGTTCTAAGTATTCTAGTTTAGAATAGACAATGACAAGTGGTGGAAGTATGACTTAGAGTGATGTATTTATTCAAGTATAGAAAAAAAGGACATCTAGAAGAAAATGATACAATATTAGGTCAATTTTTTCATTCTCTATTTATTGTTTTAGTTGTAATTAGTATAGACATAAGGTTGTGGATTGTAGGAGAATTCAGGTAAGAAGGAAATAATTTTTCAATAGTAATGCATTTCCACCTCTATTCAATTTCAATGTTATTTGTGTTAAGTGCAATAATTTCAAAAATATTGCAAGGAAATATAGAAGTAATTTTGTGACTATGTTATCGAAAAAGAAGAAGTGATATTCCAAAGAAGGTCTAGAAGGTGGTTCTTGAAGAAAAGAAGTCTAAAAATTCTATGATTTCTTAGAAGGAAAAGAACTTGTGTACCATTGAAAGTCATTGTTCTAGTCATTTTACTTTAGATAAAACTAAGTGGGTATGTGCAAGATCATCATGGAAAAAATAGGCCCTTAAGTGGCAAAAAAATCAGAAAAATCAGAGTTAGGAAACTTGACATTAAAAATTGAATAAGTTATCTATATTATTTCAAAAATATATAAGAATAGAATCTATAGAAAATTTAATGTAGTTTCTAAACTACTAGGTTTGTTTTTTAAAAAAAGAAATCTATTTGGTGAAAATTTGAAATTTCAATGCAGTAGTACTTAAATTTTAGGGAAAAAATAAGAAGTAGGTGTCTGTCTGACCACAATAAAATGATAATAATTTTTTATAAGATTTTATATATAATTAGAGGAATCATTTCCCGATGTGATGCATATTTTTTTGTAATTTTTTTCCAAATAAATTCTTAATTATGAATTTTTTATTACAACTTTTAAAAAATATAAAAAACTCGTATGTCTGACCACCTTAACTTGTTCAAAACTTCATGAAATTCATTTTTTCTTTTTTTAATCCTATAGTATACAAAGCATAGAATGTGACGCATGTTTTGGATTCAAAAAATGTGATACCGTTTGAAAGATATAGATGTTTTTCAATCAGTCTATCGATTAGGACTTTATTTGTCATTTGAATAGAAAATGAATAATAATTACTTATTAAATTCAAATTAAAGAGTAATTTATATTTGTGGAAAGCTAAGAATATCCTTTAAAAACCCTTTTCATTTCATCAATTTTGGGTTAAAAAAAAAGTCTTCAGCCACATACCCATCATATTGCCACTTTTTGGCCCATTATGATCCTGCACATACCCAAGTTCATAAATTTAAAGAAGTTTGAAGGTGGTTCAATTACCCTAAAAAAAAAATCAATTGCTAAAGTTTCTAGTAAGGGTACTTTAAGTCTTGATGGTGGTAAGACTACGATGTGATCTTTTGTATGTTGAAGGATTAAAACATAATTTTTTTAGTGTCAGTCAAGTGTGTGATAAAGGATACAAGTTATCCTTTAATGTTCATGGTTGTGAAATCAGCGAATCAAGTACCAGTGAGTAGATTATGGAAGGAAGTAGGACATATAGTGATATTTAGCATCTTAGTGAGTTAAATGGGAAGAGTTGTCCCATTTCATAGAAGGATGAAAGTTATGTATGTTAGAAAAGCTTAGGAGACATAAATTTTGATGATATTATCAAGATTAGCTTCAAAGGATTGGTCTAGGATATGCCAAGAATCAAGACATCCCAGTCAATCATTTGCAAACCATGTCATAAAGGAAAGAAGACATGAAGAAAATATCTTGCTAAAGAATATTCCACATCAAATGAATTGGATTTGGTGCATACAGATCTATGCAGACCAATGAAGACTAAGAGTCCAAAAGGAGACATGTATTTTATGATGATTCATGGTTATACTAGGATGAATTGGATACATATGTAAAAGAAAAGTCAAAATCTTTTTGAGAAGTCCTGAGATTAGATAGGGTAGGATAATTTACAAATAAGAAGTATAATAGATTTTGTGAAGAGAATGGAATCTATAGGTAGTTCTATGCCCCTAGAACTATGTAACAAAATGGAATTGTAGAAAGAAAGAACCAAGATGTACAATATATTGCAAGGAATATTATACATCAAGAAAATCTACAAGAAAAGTATTGGAGAGAATCTACATGATAGTTGTGTATATTCTTGTAGTTTAAGAAAATGCATACCTTTACATTTTCACACTTGTTTGGGCTTGCCTAGCTTTTTTTATCCTTATTTATGTCTTAATTGGTCCTATTTTGAATCCACAAGCCTAGTAAGTTATATCTTTGTATGGCTAATCCCGACAAGCATCAAAGGGTAAATGATAATTTAATGATTCTAGCTCTGTGTACCTTATTTTTTCACTGGGACTAAGACACCACCTATAGTGTCTTCATCCTCCAAAGGTCTTGGGACCCTGATTTCAAATGGACCTTAAATGGGCCCCTTTTTGGATTTTGTGCCTCAAGTTTCAAGAATCGGGACTAAGACACCACATAGGGTGTCTTAGTCCTCTTCAAGTTATTTTTTGGATTTAATTTCAAAACTTGGTGATATTTATCCTCCTCTAATTAATCAATTCATATGTCATCTTGGTGTGGGGTAATTTCAAAATATTAAGCATGGATAATTATAAATTATAGGTTCTTTCACTCATTTATCATTTAAGCATTCAAGAATTCATGCATTACAACAAGTTTATGATCAAGAGAGAATTCAAGATTTGGAGCCATAATCAAGATTCAAGCATCATGTCAAAGATATTCTTGCATCCTACGTGTTTTTGAGCTAACATTTGTGATGTAGGATTTTGATTCAAGCAAGCAATTCAAGTGAAGATCTATCGAGAATTCAAGCATTTCAAGATATACATTCAAGCTATCCATCTCACACAAGTTTTCATATTTTATAACAAGGGTTTGATTTAGGTTGAAGACTCGAAGATCATTTGGAGTGAAAAGTTGCATAGTTGCATTGGAAAATTTATCATCTTCATGGAAACTCACCTACAGGCCAAATCTAGAAGTTTCAGGACTTGAGATCTAAGAAGAAGGAAGTGTAGACCTTGAGCCTTAGGATCACATTCAAATATTTTAGAAATTCAAGATGGGACTAAGACAGCAATAAGGGCATCTTAGTCCTCCCAAGGGTATTTTGTAGAGATTCTTCTAGATTCTATTCTGACATCTGAAGATTCTGCATTTCCACCAAAAAATAGTAGTGTGACTAAGAAAATAGTAAGGCAATATTAATCCTCCCTAGCATATTTTGACAATGTTTTTGCATTTACAAAAACCTCATCACATTTCTATACTTCCTAGGTACACACATAATAACTTTTTGTTCCTTAATCTGGTCATTTGCACTCATTATTTGGCTTGCATTGCTAGGATTTGTGAGTTGAATGCTAAGTTGTCTTTTCTAGTCTTTTCTTGGTGGTGATCCCTTCAAAGCCTAAAATAACCCCTCCTAGGTCTTCCTTGTTGATAATTGACTCGCCTTTGGGTTGATATTCAATCCAATTTTGGATCCTAGGACATTCTTGAATGATAATTGGAAAAGATTGGTGTTCTATGACCTAGGCTATAAAACACCCATTTTCCACATTGTTATTTTTGGCAAACCCAACATTTTTGAACATTCACTTTCTGATTTGGAGTTCATTAAGGTCCTAGATCAAGGTTGCTTTCATTCTTGCATTACATCTTGCATTAATGAATTTGCATCTAGGGTTTCTTACATTTGCATTAGCGCAAGTGCATATAGGTTTCATTTTTTCTTTCTTGCATCATTTTATCTCATTGAAAAATTGAAAAGTGCATTGTCAATCATCCTAATTGCATTTAGAAAAATTGTTATTACATTCAAAATTGAAAAAATTGTATTCACTTTTGCATTCAATTGCTTGTTATTAGTTACTTTTTCTTGCATTCATTTACACACTTTTTATTTCTAAACATCAGGTCCATGCATAGGCAACCTAGGAACATTGTAAATAATCCATATATTATTGTTTTTCTAAAAAAACTTTACTGGGACTAAAACGTCCTTCCTTGCATCTTAGTCCCTTTGTGGGTTTTTGGCTCAGAACCCTCTCTATTTTGTTTGTTGTCTATTCTAGTTTTTGGAACCTCAGAATTCTATCAGTAGGACCAAGATTCCCTTACTGGCGTCTTAGTCCCTATGGACTTTGAATTTGCAATTTTTATAGTTTGAAATTTCTTTTTTGTGCTTCTATTAGCTACTTTCAGTTTTCGGTTATAGTTTGCAGAGTAACTATTATTTCAATTTCTTTCATTTCAAGTGTATTTTTTCAATCTTGGATTATGGACATGTGCTTTAGAAAGCTTCAAATGTCCTTGAAATATTTCATAGATGTGTCAAGTTGTGCCTTTGTTAATGACCCTAATGAAATTGAACTTAATCATGCTCACTTAACTCCTAATGCATGTTCTCCTCATGATGTTGACATCATTGGAGAAGATGATGATAGCATGAATATGTTCCTAAATGATTGTATTAACAACTTTGAAGCTAATGCATCCTTTTATCCATCCATGACACAACCAAACCCCCTACAA
>VDFB02102357.1:0-23787 GCA_007258455.2 Sequoia sempervirens | reverse complement strand
GATTTCAAACCAAAATACTAGAGGATAGTGATTGCATATTGGTTCATGTATCGGTCTAGAATACCAGATTAAGTTATGACTTAATATTGTAGGTGCAACTCATATAGCATGGTGACATCAATGAAAACACAAAAAGGTGTATAATAAGATGTTCTTCATTTCTCCAATAGACATTAGGAATGATGTCCCCTAAGATTAAGACCTCACAGGAACTAAGAAAAATCCCTTTGAATTTATCACTCTCTCTTGTTTCTTTTTCTTTTTGTGCCTTATTAAAGTCATGGACGTATGGATTTGATATGGTCCCTTGGGGCTCACCTAGTGAACAACTAGCTTCACTAGCTCTCTTGTGAGTGTGCCCTTTCTTTTTGTACCTTATTAAAGTCATGTACGTATGGCTTTGATATTGTCCCTTGGGGCTCATCTAGTGGACACCTAGCTTCACTAGCCCTTGTGAGTATGCATTTTCTTTCTTTTGTCCTTATCATATTCATGGGGGTATGACTTTGATATGGACCTCTTGGGGCTCACCTAGTGGAAAAATAACTTCACTGGCCTTTGTGAGTGTTCATTTTGTTTGCATAGTGGATAGCATATTCCACTTGTAAACCTTTGGACAAGCATACCAGACCTGGTCCACAAATATTGCCACGACCAATTGCTTTCTTGATCTATCACATTTTATTTTTCCTTTTCCCTTTTTCTATCTTTGATGGTGTATGTTTGCAATCTGGTTATGGCTTCATATATCATCCACAAGTGTGTTCCTTTGTTCCTATGTTGGTTTTCCATAGGATCCTGATCCTAGGGGCTTGACCACCCTCTTGATTATTTTCATCATATCTTACTAGCATTTTTTGCATTTGAAACCCTCTTGATTGCATTGAGTTATTACTTTAGTGTGAGTTTGAAGCAAGTTCATCCCTCACCAAAGTGGATAAATGGTACTCTAGGAAAATACACATACCCTTGCATTTTCACACTTTTTTGGGTTCCGTCTTTATCCTATTTATGTCTTAATTGGTCCTTATTTGCATCCATAAGCCTAAAAACTATATCTTTATGGCTAACTTTCACAAACTTCAAAGGGAAATGATAATTTAATGATTCTAGCTATGTGTCCCTGACTTTTAGACTAGGACTAAGATTCCACCTAGGGCATCTTTCTCCTCCAAAGGTCTTGGGAACCTCTTTTTAAATGTGCCTTAAAGTGGACCCTTTTTTGAGTTTGTGCCCAAAGTTGAATGCCTCGAGAATAAGATGCCACCTAGGGCATCTTAGTCCCCCTTATGGTATTTTTGAGATTTAATTTCAAATCTTTGGGGATTTATTCTCCTTTAATTAATGAATTCATATGTCAGCTTAGTGTGGTGTAATTTCAGGATAATAAACATAGATAAGTATAAATACAAGGTTCCTTCATTCATTTTCATACAAGACTTTTATGAGAGCATTCCTAATAGCATAATTGAGTTGATACAAGCATTCAAGAGAAATTCATCAAGCATTTGGAGCCATCATCAAGATTCAAGCATCATATCAAGGATATTCTTGCATCATCTATGTTTTTGAGCTAACATTTGTGATTTAGGGTTTTTATTCAAGCAAGCAATTCAAGTCAAGATTTATCAAGCATTAAAGCATTTCAAGATATACATTCAAGCTATCCATTTCACAGAAGTTTACAGATTTCATAACAAGGGTCTAGTGAGTTGTAACATAGAACTTTGTTCATTCATTATTTCCCTTCATTATTCTATTTCATTTGAAAGTTTAATTACCAACAAGGGGTTTGACAAAGGAAAACCCCCATTTACTAATAATCAACAATTTTTTCCTATCTTGCATGTTTGTGTTCATAGATTTAGGTTGAAGACTTGTAGATCATTTGAATGCAAATTTGCAAAGTTGCAAAGTTGCATTACAAAGTTGTCATCTTCACGGAAACTCATCTAGAGGCTAGATTTGGAAGTTTCAGAACCTGAGATTGCAGAAGAAGGAAGTGAAAACGTTGAACCTCAAGATCACAATTAGAGATTTTAAAAATTTAGATCAAGACTATGTTGGCAACAAGAGAATCTTAGTTCTCCAACTAGAATTTTGCAGAGATTCTTTTGGATTTAGTTCCAACATCTGAAGATTCCACATCTGCCCCAAAAATAGCAGCGGGACTAAGACAACAGTAAGGGAATCTTATTCCTCCCTAGCATATTTTGGTAGCATCTTTTCATTTCTATAATCCTCATCACATTTCTAGACTTCTTAGGTACACATACCCTAACTTGGTGTTGCTTAATTTCATCATTTGCACTCATTATTTGGCTTGCATTACTAGGTTTTGTGAGTTGAATGTTAAGTTGTCTTTTCCAATATTTTTCTTGGTGTTGAACCCCTTAAAGCTTAAAAACCCCCTCCTAGGTCTTCTTTGATTGATAATTGACTCACCTTTGTGTTGATACTCAATCCAATTTGGCATCCTAGGACATGTTTGAGTGACAATTGGAGAATTGTGGTGTTTTATGACCTAGGTTATAAAGCATACCCATTTCCCCCATTGTTCAATAGGGATTTCTGAATAAGCTCTCATGTCTTCTTCTACTTTAAATCAATTTCTCACAGCAATGGTGTTAGAAATTTCCTTAAATTGGGGCCATACATTGACACTCATTTTTCATTATACGATTTATATTTTTCTTGCGATGCATCATTTTCTTGGTAGTGTCATTGGGTTTGATTTCCTCCAAGAGCATGATATTTCTTTGACTTTTCCTCTCTTGGAGACACTAAGGATGATGTTCTATAAGAAGAGACCTTACATGAACTAAACAAAATCCCTTTTGAATGTACCTTGCACTATTTTGCGTTTATAATATTCGTTATATGGTCACCTTGCATAACACACTTTTGCTTGCTTGTGGTGCCATCTCTTTTGTTCATGAGTTTCAAGCATATGAAGCTTTGTTTTCCTTATGAAGCTCAAAGTTAATTATTATGTGGTGCCTTATCAAAGTTATCAGGAGGTATAGCTTTGGTCTGATTGTACCTATGTGAGACGAACTTAGGCAGGACTTTGCATATGTAGCCACTTGCTTTTGTATGTGAGTGCATATCAACCATGTGCGTATGTGTATCACCTCTCTAGGGGCTCACCTAGTGGAAAAATTGAGGCTCCACTAGCCCTTGTGAGCATGCATTTGGTTTGCATAGTGGACATCATGTTCCCCTTGTAAGCCACCCTCTATAGATACTCACCTAGCGAACAACCTAAAGTTTTGTTTCCTTAGAGTGAGCATGCATTTTAGGAAAAACAACTTAGAATATTTGATCCACATCATGTTGGAAAAATGATTGAATCTTGATCCTCCTTTTCTTTCTTTTTCTTTCATCTTTATGTCTTTGACATTGCATTTTTGTGTATCTTATTTTGCTACATATCATACACCTTGTGTGTGCCCCTTTGTGCTTATGTTGGTTTTATGTAGGACCTTGGATCTTGGGGGCTTGGCCACCCCCTTGATCTTTGTCATCTTAGACCATCCACATTGGTACAATTAGACCCCTCTTGAATGTCTACTTTATTTTGAGTTTGAAGCAAGTTCCTTCTCTCACTAATGTGGGTGCTAAATGTAGTGTAGAAAAATGTATCCCTCTACATTTTCACACTTTATTTGGGAATTATTAACATTAAAATGAACCTAATGTTGTCTTGATCTAGTGTTTTAATGTATTTTACACATTCACATTAGGTTTAGGGTATGTCCAAGATCATGATGGGCCAAAAAGTGGTGATATGATAGGTATGTATAGGGTATGTGGCTTACAACTTTTTTTAACCCAAAATTGATGAAATGAAAAGGGTTTTTAAAGGAGATTCTCAACTTTCCACCAATATAAATTATTTTTTACTTTGAATTTAATAAATAATTATTACTTATTTTCTATTTGAATTTCATTTTAATTAAAGTCTTGATTGATAGGGTTGATTGAAAAACATCTATAGCTTCAAATGGTATCACATTTTTGAATCAAACATGTGTCACATTCTATCTCTTCTTTTGCATAATATAATGATTAAAAATAAATAAATTTCATGAAGTTTTGACCAAGTTAAGGTGGTCGTGACATATGAGTTTTTTTTTTTATAAAGTCGTAATAAAAATTCATAATTAATTATTTACTTAGGGGAAAAATTACAAAAAGATACGGACGCCATGGACATGCTGAGTCCTCTACTTATATCTAAAATCTTTACAAAAAAATATTATCATTTTATTGTGGTTAGAGCGGTTAAATAAACACCTACTTCTTATTTTCGCTGAAATTCTATACATCGCGATTGAAATTTCAAATTTTCACCACAATGATTTTTTATTTTAAAAATAAACCTAATTGTTTAGAAACTAAATTCAATTTTCTACAGATTCTATTCTTACCTATTTTTTAAATAATATAGATAACTTATTCAAATTTTTATGTCAAGTTGCCTAACTCTAATTTTTCTGAACTTTTTCCCACTTAAGGGCCTATTTTTTCCATGATGATCCTGCACATACCCTTTAAGGCCCTTTTAAGCTAAGTAGACCTCATTTTTCCTTAATTTAATTAAATTTTTGGGCCTTCTTGCATTTATGACCTTCACATCATCATTAATAGACCCCTAAGACCCTTTATTATGCATCTTGAGGCCTATTTCAACTAAGATCTTGACATAATCAACAAATACACTTAAAATATCAACTCCTCGACATTTCCTCTATCCAAAAGGGCTTGGTGGGACCCATATGCCACCTTTGGAATATGAGTCCCACCCAAATGGGACCTATATGCCACAAGTGGCATATGAGTCCCATATGGCCCCTTCTTAGGGTTTTGAGTGGGAAATCAAGGTTTTGAATTCAAATTTCATGAATGTTGGCATTTAAGATCTGATAAATGGTAAATTGGATGGAATTCCTATATAAAAAAGGTTTCAAATCATTATTCTACCTAAGCATTCATGATATCAACCCAAGCAATCAAGAGTTAAGAATACTAAGTGTAGACACTCAAAAAAGTCCTAATCGGTATTACACATTTGATTCTAATTAACTAACATCATTTCTTCCTAAATCACCTCAAACTAACCAATTAATTAAATAATCAACATTATTTAGTAAAATTCAACAAATTTAGCTATCAAATAATTAAATTTATTGATTAATTCACCCTTCTTCTAACTAATTTTCATTATATTTAATTAAATCCCCAAGCCTTCATTTCATTAAATAAATCAAACCAAACATCACAATCCCCAAACCCATTCTAGTTAATTACACTATGGATTACCTCAATGCTAAATCACTTTCTAATTAGCATTAACAAATCCTACAACTTTTAACTCCTCAAGATTTAAATCAACCCATGGTCAACTAACCAGGTTGCACATAAAAATAATTTCAATTAATCATTTAATTCATTTATTTTCCCTCACAAAGGCATATTCTAAAGAATATTCCTCTCAACCTCTCATTCACTTCCCTCCAAAGGTTTTCAAAAAACCTTTCACATCAACACACAAATTCTCTCACATCCTCTCACCTCAACAAAATCCATCCACCCTCTACAATCTTTCTAATCCTTAACCAATTTCATTTATTTCTATTCCATCCTCCTCCAATCACACATTTCCCAAATGTGCTCCACCTTCCTCCAACATAATTATGACACTTGGCACATTCTCATTGGCTCCCATTTTATCCCACATTTATCAAATCCTCTCATTCTTCAACCCTTGGTTTCCATAAATAGAAGCATCATTTTCACAATCTTAGCATTCTCACTATAGTAAATATTCACCATCTTACATCATCATATTTTGAAAGCTCATCACAAAGGATCGGGAAAGGGCTTTCTTTTCACATCAAAGGAGCACCACTCCCCCTATGGGATTGAGGTTTGGTCCATTTTAGATAGGTTTGCATGCTTGTATGCTTTCTTTGTGTGTTTTTATTATCATGTTTTCTTATCTTAATGTGATCAATAATTTCATAGGGAGATTGATTTTTGTTTGCTAATTTGACTAATTCTCTTGTGTGTTGATCATGTTAGCATGATGCCAATATCTTGCTCACACTAAAACTTCACAAGAGCATTATAGAGTCTCCAAGAGAATTTACAAGGAATTCAAGGGCATATTTCTTCATCATTTATTGTAGCCATTCAAGATCTTTCATCATATAAAAGTCATTAGGAATCAAGCATGTTGTTGAGCTAGTGTTGTGATGTAGCATTCAAGATCCAGGATTAAGCATTATTCTACATCTAATTCAAGATCAAGATCTACATTCTACATGGCCACTTCATGTTAGATTGTTGACTTACATCTCAAGACATTATTCAAGGTATCATTGTACATGTTTCATATTTCATGTTTCATTATTTCATTACAAGGCTTAATTACCTAAAGGAGGTTTGATGAAGGAAAACCCATATTTCGTAACAATCAAACTTTTTTTCTTTCTTTCTCTCTCTACATGTGTGATTGCAGATCTAGGTGTCTTGGAGCCTAAAGATCCTTTGAAGACAAGGTTACAATATTGGAGAAAAAATTTCAAGTTTCCATCTACATTGCAAGATTACGGGAAGTCACCTATAGGTTGCAAATCAAGGTTTCTGACTCAAAGATTTAGTAGGAAGGAAGGTATAGGAGATCACAAAAGATTACCAAAATTCTAGCCAAACCCTAATAATGGGACTAAATCACCACTTGTGGCATATGAGTCCAAATACTACCACTTTCCAGGTTTTAGGAGATTCAGAGCAGTTATTGAAAGATTCCAGTTTTGGCATAGAAACCCTAGTCTGGGACTAAATCGCCTAGACTGGCGTATGAGTCCTAGGGGGCATTAAACAATAAGATTTTAGGGTTTTGGAGCTTGTTTAAACCTCATCCTTCTTCTAGGTGCACCTTGTCTCATTCCTAGTTTGTTATTCTACATTTCAAATTCATTTCCTAGGTCATCTAGTTAGGTTTTGCATGTTACATTCATTTCTTTTCTTTCTAAGCCCTAGCTTAGTGGTGAACCCATTTTATATCTCTAATCATACCCTAGTACATCCCTATTATAGATCTCTTTCCCCTTTACATCCATGGATTGAGATATCTAGGGTTTCCTTGACTGAAACTTGAAGGAAATAGGTCTAGGTCCCTAAACACCTAGTTTGTGTCCACCTCCCAAAAGGTGGAACACCTATTTTCTTAATTTCAAATACATGGCTTAAGCTTCTCTACTCCACTTTTCTTGAGAGTGGACTATTTGTAGGGTTGGAATCTCAAGTAGACCATATCCACAACCTCAAATGTGCTCCTTGCACACTCCTGATCAACATACAACTTTTCTTGACTTTGGGCATAAAGAAGACTATGCTTCAATGGTCTCAAAATTTCCGAACTCTACTACAACATATCCCTCACTTGAGGGGCTCTACTATCATCAAATATCAAATCAATGAATCTAGAAGCCTCATACCCATACAAAGCCATGAAAGGAGAGATTTTGATTGACATGTGGTAAGAAGAGTTATAGCAATACTCTCCCAAAATGAACCCATCTCACCCACACCTTTTGTATCTCTCAAACATAGTTTTTATGATAACCATCCAACCACTTGTTCACAATATTGATTTTCCCATCTATCTGTGGGTGATAACTAGTGCTTGGAGTGAGCACTGTAACACTCAATTTTAAAATATTAGGACTACCAAAAAATTCTTAAGAACTTGTTATCCTTATCACTCACAATGTTCTTAGGCATCCCATGCAATCTAAACTCCTCTCTAAAGAACAAATCACCAACTTGAGTTGCTATAATTGAGATAATAATGAACAAAATGAGAAAACTTTGTCAATCTATCAACAATAACATAGATACAATCTCTACCTTGGACCTTAGGCAACCCTGTGATGAAGTCCGTAGAGATACTTTCCCATTTTTTATGGTGAATGGGGAAGGGCTACACCAAAGTAACTATAAATATGTGCTCATTTTTGTTTTTTTGGTAGGTTATACACTACTTAACATAGTGAAGGACCTCATCCTTAAGCCCCTTCCATAAAAATCTCTCTTGAATCTACCTACATGTTTTGAAATAACCTTGGTTACTAGACAAGGGAATTTCATGAAATAATTGAAACACCTTCATCTTTAGCTTTGATTCTTACACCAAGTAGATTCTATCCTTGTACAATATCAAATAATTCACCACATGGTACTTTTCATTGCACAAAGTACGATAAAAAATGCTAGAAGCAAAGGAATTCTTAGCATATTGTGCAATGATCTTCTCCTTCCCATCAACAGTAATCTCCACTAAATAATTCAAGTGTGGCCTTCTTGACAAGGCATTGACCACTATGTTATTCTTCACTTTAACATGCTCAATGTAAAAATCATAAGCTTGGAGTTTAATCACCCTCTTTTGTTCTATATCATTGAGATCCTTTTGATGCATGAATGACTTGACACTATTGTGATCGATCTTCACAACGAACTTGCTTCCCACCAAATACTACCTGAATTTGGCCAAGGTGTGCATAATGGAAAGTATCTCTTTGTCATCTAGATGGAGTATGTCCTCTCCACACCCATCAAATTTCTTCTCTCAAAGATAATAGAATATTTGTCTTGCATTAGGAAAATACCAACACCTTCTCCAAAAGAATCACATTGAAACTCAAATGACTCTCAGGAATGTTGTACAACCAAAATCAGATATGAACTCATAAGTTGCTTGAACCGATCAAAGGCCTTTTGTGATTTTTTAAACCAAACAAATGGCCCCTTTTTGGTGAGATATGTGAGAGGAGCAACCATTTGTGAATAAACCTTCACAAATATTTTATAGAATCCAAAAATCCCCAAAAATACCTTTAATTGGGAGAGGTTTTCTAGTGGACGACAATCCAAATAGCCTTAATCTTATCTTGATCAATGCTAACCCCCTTAAAGATGATCACATGACCAAGATAGAGAAGCTTGGTCATCCCAAATTCACAATTGGATTCACACCATCATAGAAATCCTCTAGAATTTAGAAATATAAGTGTCAAGTGAGCCATGTTGCTTCAGTTATGCATGCTCATGAAATTTCACTTCAAGATCTTTTGTGTCAAATCCCTCAATGAGTTTTTTAGTGAACTCATCATAGGTAACAATGAGGTTATGGGAAATAGTGACCAAACCATGATACCACCATTCATGGGAAACCCCATCAAAATATAGAGTAGGAAACTTGATGGCATCTTGTTCTATCTTTAGCCTCAATGAGAGGTAGTCATAAAGCTTCTAGACTGATGATCTTGTAGAACGCTTATCACTTCCATTAAAATGAGCTAGGGTCACCTTTCCAAGCGGTTGCTAGAAATACCTCAAGGGTATAGTAGCATGGTTCCCATATCTTCCACCTCCTCTCTTCTTCTTTTGGTTCATGAATTGGTCCAATGATAGAATCTCACAAATCTCTATAGGAAGGGTCACATACTCCATGTAGCTATTCCTTCATCAGCCATAGTAATTGTGGCTTTAGGTTCAGTTGGTGGTTCCTCCCTTCAAGTGAAGATAGCTTGGAGAGGTCTAGGGGTTGATCCCCTAATAACTTCAAAAGTTTGACCACTAGGTATCCCATTATGATTCACATTAGAGGAGCTAGTTTTAGTATTCTGGCACTACTAAATAGGAGTCATTTTCTGATTCATTTTGGCTAGCAACTGGGACATCATGTCTATCATGGTATCAAAAATTTTTCAGCTCTAACATGTGCACTCTTTGGATGTTTTGTTTTCTTATCCTTGTCTAGCATTGTTTCACTCTATCATGATTTTTGAGAACCTCTAAAAATGTCCCTTAAATGAAAATTGACGGTGTTTGACACATCTCTTTTTCTCTATGTTGTAGTATTTGATTTATCTATCACTCATAGAGAAATTTTGTCAATTGTAGGCACTAAAAGCACAAGCAACCAGGATGGCCAACTCCGATACCACTATAAAATACCACCCTTATTTTTCCAAAAAAACTTCACAACTTACACCTATTAGTGTTAGCCCAAAATGTAAATATAAACAACTGGAAATTAACCATTCACTTTTTGGTCACCCAGATCCCAAAGAGAGCAAGGTGAGAGCATACAGTATAATGGGATCTTCTCTAATACTGAAAGTGATAAAGCTAACTAAAAGAACACCTCCCACTTTTTGATCACCCAAATCCTAGTGTGGGCAAGGTGAGAGAATATGGTGGTTGGATTACAATTGAGAACTTGTCTAAGCTACCACTTATTCAGTGAGGTGAGTAGTAATAACAATGGTTGGAAGTAAACAAGTAAATTTATTGGTGGAAAGCTAGCCAATAGGGAAAGTAAAGCACTTGACCACAAAGATAGCCACTTCCACTCTTCAGTGAGCTATAAGAAATTTTAAAAAATAAAAAATTGACCACTTATTCAATGGGAGTGAAGTACAATAAGAGAACGGCTCAACTACTTGTCAATGGGAGTAACAACTTATGTAGTGGGGTAAGTATCCAAAATAAATAAATGTAAAGAGTTAATGTAAAGAGTTGAATGGTACTACCATATCAATGTTACAATATGATGTCTAGTAGAATATAGCATTATATAAACATGACTATATGAATTTCCAATTAATCAAATAGAAATACCCACAACATAATAATGATTAGGGATCATAAAACATGAAAGAACATGATTGTATTAGGCCTAATATGACTGTAACAACACTATGATATACTTGTACAAGAAACTAGAAACCTCAATCAACACCCCCTCAAATGCTTATAACTCTCTAAATACTCATCATAAACTTCTCAATCCACTTTCTAATGAATAAGAAAACCTAGGTGTCCATACTCAAGCAACAAGTAACCACAAACTAAGAAATAAAACTCTAGCAAAAACTCCAAAGCACCATCAGTAGTGGTTTGGCCTCACTAGGAAGGTCAACCTCCTCTTAGAAATCCAATACATGTTTAAATATCCTCAAATTCTATAAAAAGAGGTACCCAAGCTAGAGGAAAAGGATGAAGCAATACCCACAAATTTATTTTCACTCCTTTGAGTAGCATGAGCATAAACATGGGTCAATAAGGCAATAACCAAAAACATGGAAAGTCTGATAAACACTCCAAAATGATCTTCAAACTACAAAATAACACACACCCGCACCAAAATATCCTAGAAAATGTCAAACCCAACAAAAATTGAAAGCATAATGAAAGCCATCACCATGTTCACTCTACTACAACCTTTGAGTGAAGCTGCAACCATTATCTAGCTAAGAGTTGTCTCACAAACTCAAAACTGAAGTTACCTTGGAGGGGTATTGTCCTTAAAGCCCAAGAATTTCTATGACCATTTTGGCAGAAGTTTGTTATCATACAATTGCATAACCAAATGAAAGGATGAGGGTATATAAATAAGCCCAAGAACTAGAAGTTTCAATTTCAATTTCCCTCCAAAATGGGATGCCAATTTCAAGGAGCAATAAAATATTCATACAATTCTATTTTACCAAGACTTAGAAATCCAACTTGAAGATGTATTAATTAACCTTTGATTTAGCAAAAATTACCAATTTTGGTGTCCAACACGAGTCCCCTTTTTAAAAATAACTTAAGTTGTTCAACCGAGGCATGGGACCAAAAAGCAACTCAATAATAAAACATTACCTTAAGTTGCAAACCTTCCATTTTTAGACTCCAAGAATGTTGGAAGAGCCACTACCAAATATTGCACTACCACACTGCTAGAAATGGACACCCAATGTTGAGCTACTGCCAAAACCCCACTACCAGAAAAAGTACTTACTAAAAATAGCATACTACTAAAAAAAAGTAAGTGACTCTAAACACCATATGAGCATATTCCGAGTAGCCATTGTCACTTACAAAAAATAGTAAGTCTAAAAATAAATAGTGCTAAAATAAGCAGTGACTACGCACAAAATATCTTTGAAAAAACCTATAAAGACCTGAAAAACATACTAGCAAAATCTTATTAAAAACTCTTGAAAAAACTATCATGAAACTTCCAAGAAAATAGGAAACCTTAAAAACTACCTCTAAATAGCCTACGAGCTTTCAAAATAGGCTAATGGTCTCAAAAGTTACTACGGTTGAGAAGGGGGCATTATAAACTAGCATTAGAGGGATATCTTTTTCTTGCCAACTTCTCTTTGGTGAGCATGTGCTAAAAATTTACCACGACAATAAGGACGTTAATGAAAAAAGAAGAAAGCGGCTTATCTTGAGAAAGTTAAAAGACAAAAAGGGCATGAAGATAGTAGGTTACCTTGTGGCATATGTTGAGATAAAGGAACCTATTGCTAGGATTTAAATGTTATTAAGGACATTGAAAAATTGATTGGGAAGGCCCTTTATGATGGAGGAAAGTCCTTCCTATTATCCCTCAAGTGGATCCTTTTCTATATTATTTTGTTACAAATTAGAAGTGGCCAACAATAAAGGAGCCAACCCCCTAAGACAAATCATCAACAACACCCCTATATCCTCAACAAACATCTATTGTTGAGTCTCCTCCTAAAGAGAAACCATAGAAGAAGAGAAAGTTTGATCAACCATCTTTGTTTGGGTATCCTCTTGGTTTTGATGAAGAGGAGGTAGAAGTCATATTATAGGATTTAAATCAAGGAATTCCCTCTCCTCCTAGGGTAAATGTTGATAAGCTACTACAAGGTCAATTGGCTATAAACATTGGAAGTGGAAGGGATGAGGTAATGGTATGAGGTCCCATGCCTACACCCAATTCATCTCAAATAATGAATGTGCCAAGTCCAAATAATTCAAGGAATTTGTGATAAGGATAAGGAATTTTATAATAGATGGTTGGGTGTGATTTATTCCACCAATTGTATGTGTTTTTTCTTGTCTTGGCATTGCTTATTGTGGTCTTGTGACAATGCTTCCTTGTTCCTTGGCAGTAGTTGAGTGTTTGATGAGGTGTTTTTAGCACCAAAAGACATGTTATTTGAAAACATGAAGATGCAAATTGTGTCATTCAGGTTGTGCTTTCTATATCTATACTCATGTTTTACATAGTGTTAGATATGAAGGTGCACTAATACTTGTGCTTCGACCCATATTATTTATATTTAGTTTATTATATATTATATA
The DNA here is from genome assembly GCA_007258455.2 of Sequoia sempervirens. Lineage (NCBI taxonomy): Eukaryota > Viridiplantae > Streptophyta > Pinopsida > Cupressales > Cupressaceae > Sequoia > Sequoia sempervirens. Next base: position 10,599 of record VDFB02102357.1, on the reverse strand, counting down.
TGTCTATCCTTGTTAAGTTTCCAATCAATGTTTCCCTAGTGGTTTGTAGCTTCAAGCTAGGAGAGGATGCAACTATGGTTTAAGGAACTATATATATTATGTATTCTTATGGGAGAGTACTTAGTGTTGGAGCCCTATAATGCTTGTTGGTTTCCTTGTCAATTGTGATTTCATGATGTTGTTAGGTTTCTTAACCCTTAGGTTTGTCATAGTCGAGCATTGTAGCAATGAAAATATGTTTTCTTCTCATATGCTTAGTGTTCATATGCTTCATTGGTGGGTTTTGTGTGAGTTTTTGGGTTGCTAAGTCTCATTTTTTGAGAGTTCTTATTCTTTTTTAAAGGTAGTTTCCTATATTATTACCTCTAAGAACCCCTATGTGGTCCCTAGTTTGATTTTGAGAAGCTAGTGTGCTTAGGAAATCCTTACTTTTCTCAAGTGGTACCCAAGGGATAACCTCATGGAGTGTGTTATAATTGGAAATGAAGCATTCTCTTGGTGAGCATGGAGATTATGTGGTTTTTCCTCTAGCCTTGTGAGTTGGTTTTCCTTAGCTTTTAGGTTGTAGCATTAAATGTTAAGGTCATGATTTTAAGAGAGGCTATAGGAAGTGAAGTCTTGTAGTTGTTAGCCTTGTGCTAAGGAAGATTTGGTTGGCTTGTGTGCCCTTGTCCTTGGATGAGCTAGTAGTTATATAGAGTTCCTAGTTGTTGTGGAAGTCATTGAGTAGGAATTTGTTGGCTTGTGGGATTGTTGTACCTTGTAGTTGGTCATTCCTATGGGTTGTGGTGGTAGTTAGTGAAGGTTATGTGGAAATATTTCAGGTGTCTATGAACCCAATGGTCAATGGTTACTTGGCTTGTCCACCTCTAGAGATGTGTGTTGTGTCTTAGACACCTAGAATTAGTGAGAGTCTGGAGGGTTGAACTTTGTGTTTGAAGGATCATGTATTAGGTGTGCATATCCTATCTTTGTGTAGGATTCCAAGAGTAAGTCTAATATTAGTGGGGGGTTCTAGTGCCCCTCTTGTTTACAGCTTGTTGTGAGATTGATGCTTCAACTTCATGGTTCCCTTATGAATTTTTTGTGGTTGTATTATTTCTCTGAATGGTGTGTATGAACCACTGAATTTTTGAGATGAGGTTCATCAACATGTCATTTGTTAAAATTTTGTAAGTTTATGTGCTTTGTTTATCATTTTTCTTGAAATCATTGATGTGCATTATGTATATAGGTTCTTTTTTAGATAGATGTTTTTTTAAGAGATTATATATATATATTTAATCCTTTATATATAAGTTTACTAATATATAATATATAGATAAATAGATTTATACACATAATATTTGAGTGAAGGTGTTGGAAATTTTTAAGAAGACAACACTACAAGGACTATGTTTAATTTTTTTATTTATTTTTATTTCATTTAGGGAATGAGATAAGTTTGGTTATATCTTTCTCATGTTCTATTGTCCTTGAGGATATGGTCTTATTTGTTGATAAAAAGTAGTTTCATCTCTAGTATATTGGAGTCTAGTTAGGTGAGACATCATATTGTACCAGTTTGTGCTCTATAGATTGTATAAAAAAATATATTGTGCTTAACATAATAGTTTGTTCTTACTCTTGTAGCTATAATGTCTTAGAATGGAAAACTAGGTACACGAGGCACACATAGTTATCTTCCTCAGTTAGGACCCTAGGTTGACTCAACATTAAATTATGAAAAGTAGGTTGTAAATGCATGTGTAGGTTATAGTTCTATAATATGTGTAGTAGGTGGAAATTTAGTTGTTTAAAAATAGGATCTAGATGTCTAGTGAAAGTGTGTCAATGCAAGATGGATGTTAGGTGTTTTCATGTCTAATCCATCTCTTCCACATGTTACTTTCAATTCTATTTGATAATAAGAAGTGAATTAGGGTTTTGAATTTCAAAAAGACATGTATTTGGTAGGAAAAGTGATATTTGAATTCAAGGGACACTAGTATGTATGGTCCTTTCAAGAAGTTGTGAGCATAAAGTGTTGGCAATCTAAATAAAGACAAGATAAAAAATGAGATGAAAAATATGCATTTAAATGTAAAAGATTATATATATATTGATTCGCATTCTAAAGAAACAAAATAGCTAAATTTATACTTATAAGAAATAAATATTAAAATAAAGTTAAAACTAAAAGAAAACATTCTAAATATACATTTTTCAATCCTACAAATAATTATAACTTTTTGATAGACTACCTGAGTTGTTTTCTTATTCTCTTCCCTATAAGTGATCCTCGATATTATAACTTTTATAAAAAAAATTATTACCCACAATCGTATCTTAATTCATTATCTTTTAAAAATATTCTAAATGATGAATACTGAAAAAACTTGCAGGAAATAATAGTGGCATTTCCTCTTTTTTTTTTGACACAAACTACGACTTTTCGAACAGAAATTCCTACATAGGGCGTGAAAATCTTATGTTGATAAAAATAATCTCATTGTTTTCTTTTGCAATTTCTGTGCCAGACTGAATGTCCAAATTATGAAGGGCCGTTAGACACACGAAAGCGGCGATAAGGGACAACGAAAAAGGTTAGCATTCTTCAAGACGCAGCCTCCGCCTTCTAGTTGTATGTCGGCAACAAATAATTTAAATTATTACTGCTATTATTCTAGAAGTCGGCAGAATGATACGCTGCCAACAATTTCTTGCAAATGTATTTTAAATATAAACGGTTGTTTGGATTTTAAACTTGTTGATAAGTAGAAGCTTGTAAATGGATTCTAAGTTAGGCGCCAAGGTTGGATCTAAATATAAACTTACACTTGTGCCGACAGATTATAATAAGATATGTTAACACTTTAGTTGGCAGGTCCCATCAATTAAAAGATATTTTATATAACTGCGTGTCACATTATTGGCTACATATTAATGGAAGAGTTTTAATCGTCGACGACTTGTAATTCTTGACTAAACGTAGCGTCATTTACATACACGTGTACAACGCGGTTCTAGAAGTAGGCCGATCCATTGACATATCTTTATAAACGCATACCAGAACGCCAATAAGAGACGTTCTTACTGCTTCATGGGCCAAGTGTTTTGTTTATGGTCGTCTTCTACATCAGTGAAGACAATGGAGTGCTCTAGCCTAAAGCCCGTGTGACAGAAGCTTAGCTTCATGAAATCATGGCACAGAGCGAAGACGGCATCACGCATTGAGAGCATTCTTTGTAGGGAAAAAAATATGTGTTTTGGTTCCCCATTTTCCTCCAGATAATCCAGACAACTTTGCAATGGTGGAGAGTGTTTGGAACCAGTCATATGGTTAGACTGCTTTAAGTTATTTGTAAGTATGCCCCATTTTATTGGTCCACTTATTATATTTCCAACAGATGCCACATAACAATCAAGGGACGTTATCTGTGTGAGGTGGTCGATCCCTTGCTGTTGTGGGGGCCGCTATGGAAAGAATATATTTATCAGGCACAGTAACTTAAAGCAGTTTAGCAAAATGGCTGGTTCCATACACTGTCTGCCCGTTTGCGAACTTGTCTGGATCGTCGCGAGGATAATGAAGATCCAAACCACATTCTTCTGAACTTTTTTTGCGTTGCAGCAGGCCGGGCAGGCACTATCTTTTCATTCTCCAACTAAGAAAGCTCACAATTTGTGAGGCAGTGGAAAGAAGTGCTGGATAATGGTTTTAGGAAAATTCGCAACCAACAATTCACCCTCAACAAATTCACCTCCAACAATTTATCGCTATGACAAATTCATCTTGTGGAAAATTTGCCGTCAATTATTGGTGGTGAACTTTCTACGAGATGAATTTGTCACGGTGATGAATTGTTGAAAATAAATTTGCTGATGGTGAATTGTTGGATGGATTTGCCTGGTAATGGCCGTAATAAACTGTTTGTATGGAACAGTTTTAGATGCATGTAAGAAATCATGGATCTATTTTAAAGCTCAAGTAAGTCCTTAGAATAGAGTTTTTACATGGTTGTAGAGAACTTCTTGTAGTTTAATTATATTTCTTGTATTTTTATTGATGTAGTGTAAAATTTGATTTGATTAACTAGCTTTGGATTCCTTAGATCTAAAGAAATATCTTTCCCATTTAAAAGCTCAAGCGAATCTTTGAAATGGATTTTGCACATAATTGTAGAGAGCTTCTTGTAGTTTAATTATATTCCTTATATTTTTTATTGATATGATACAAAATATAATTCAATTAACTATCTTTCAATTCTTTGTGGCATTTTACTTATTCTTCATTTCATTTAACCGTTTTAATTTCTCAATATAAACCACATAAAACCTTCATGTCTTCTAGTTAAAACACATATCTTTTATTTCACATTTTCTGTGCATGTTTGGATTGGTTAAGAGCAGGTTTGTACTGAACTCGACTATAGTGATAAAGCGTAGATGGAGACATTAAACTTGACCATTCAAGAGTTGCATGTACGGAGATTCCTCTCCGAGGGTGCAGGTCGGTTATTACTCCTTTAAAGGAAAGAGTTTTAATCGTCGATGACTTGTAATTTCGAATAACATTGACTAAACGTAACGTCATCTGTACAAGACCGTGCACAGCGCCGTTGAAGAAGGCGGTCGATCAAAAGAAATGGCGAAGTCAAAAAGCATTACTTGTCGTTTTCAACAGCTGTTTACGTGAGACGCCGATTGGCATATCTTTATTTATAAACGCTTACTAGAATGCCAATAATAGACGCTCTTCATTTGGAAACTTAGTGCCTTGTTGGGCTTCATTGGCAGCTTAACTTCATGGGCTAGGGTTATGGGCTAGGGTATGGTTCCATGGAGGGGGCTTCCTAAAAAATTTCAGTGGGTGCTGTTGAAAGATTTTAGAAATATTTTAAGGCTGGTGGTCCCATGAATTCAGTTTAAAAGCTTGAGCTTCAAAATTTAAAGAGCAAATTGGAGTATTTTGATAAAAAAATAAAAAATAAATAAAAATTCTATCATTTTTTGGGTTTTTTTAGGAATTTAAAATTTTAAGTGATAGACAAGTGGTAGAAAAAATTCCTAAGCTGTAGGGGCAATTTCTAGCCCCACCTCAATTTCACCCGCTGAAATTTGCAATCCTAAAAGGTAGGGACTGCTATTTTCTAGGAAAAGATTCTAATTAATCTTGTAGCATAATTTTTTTTTCTTCATGGGACTACTTGATTCATGAAAATAGAAGCCCAAGCCCCCCACGAAACCATTCAGTAAGTGTCTTGAATAGTTCCATCTTTTAGGATGAGTCAAGATAATGGAGTGCTCTGGCCTACAGTCCATATGACAGAAGCTTAGCTTCAAAAAATTGTGGCAGAGAGTGAAGAAGGTTATAGGGATTGAGATAATTCTTTGTGGGAAAAAAATAATTTGTTTTGGTTTCCATTTTCCTCTACATAATTGAGGCAAGTTTGTAATGGTCATGAGTGTTTGGAACCAGTCATATTGTTAAACTGCTTATAGTTATTTGTTAAATCAAAACAAAGAATTCAAATGCAAATATCAATCTCTTCATACAACATTAAATATAATTATAGTAAGAGGAAAGAAATTCAATTATAAATGAATACAAATCACAATTTTATTTGTATTGATTATTGTTGCATCATGAAAGTGTTTGTGCTCATAATGATGAATGTGACTGCTCAAACCATGAGAATGCCATTGCAATAAGAATGATCAATCCTTAAAAAGAGAGCATACTGATATGTGAAATCAAGATCTCAAAATAGTTCATGGATGGCAGGTTTATAGGTTTCTAAGGAGGGAGATTAGTGGTGGAGAGTTAATGAGAGATTGATAGCTTAGATCAAGTTAATTGGCTAGTTGAGAGATTGAGTGAAAATATTAATGGAGAACTATTTAATTTGAAATGGATTTTGGAAAGTTAGCTATGAGATGAGTGGTGAGGAATTAAATAAATTATTACAATCCTTTTATTCATTTTTGGGTGGTTATGTGGGTGATTTTAATTAATTTTATTAATTAGATTATGTGGAAAGGGACATGAATTAGGAATTAGGACTTGAAAAAGTGGGTTAGAACCTAGGGAAAAGTATATTATGACTTATGTAAAATAAGGAATAATTAGGATCTATAATAGGATCAAGACTTGATATTTCTAAATATTTACATTTTACCCATCTTTGAGATGATGTTACAATCGAAAGAAGCAATGTTATTTCAAAGTAGAATGAAAATATATATGTTGAATAGGATGGAAAAAAGGATAGGACTTATGAAAAGAAGGATGGGATGATGCCCCTTTGAGAGGATAGGTGGGTGCAAAGGACAAGGGTATGCTATCAAAATGGATGGAAAAGAAAGATGAGAAAAGAGGTTTAGAAACAAATGAGGGAGGAAAGGATATTCATGTCGAATTGGTGTAAGAAACCTAATGTTTGTTATAGAACACATCATTATGCAAAATGATATAAAGATAGTGGTGATGATGTGCCAAATGATTAAAGGAATGAAGATCATAATCAAACATATGTTGATGGAACATGATATGAAAGACTATGATGTCAGTGTGGTAGGTATGTTGCAAAGACTAATGTAGATGTAAGAAAAAATAATAACATGCACACAATAAAAGAAAGAAAGAATAAATAAAATGATACAACAACAAATATGACATTTCCCATCTAAACCATAGATTTTTGGGATTGAGACTTATAGACTACCCTTACACTCTTAGGGTGTTTCACCTAAAAGGAGAGAGATAAACCTCATGCAAAATCAATGTGGTTCACTCAAATTATGAAATGTATGATGCAATTAAGACTAAATGGAATGTTTTAAGTGCAATTGAACTAAGTAATTTACTTATTATGAGTGCAAAACCTAAGAATTATGCAATGTTAGAAAACACAATGTGATATGCAAACATGAACAAAGTATGAACAAATGCAAAACAAAAAGGAAAAAGGATAAATCGAAAGTGCAATCTCGACATTTGATGAAGATTCTAGAATATTCTCAATGTCGACAGAGATCACTAAAACACTAAAGCTGGGACTCATTCACCACCATGGCTTAATTCTACTGAAAACTTTTGAAACTAGTTTATGAATGCTCTGGATCTGGAATCTAACAAAATATGGATTTCTAGCCTTAAGGTGGGACTCATTCACCACTGATGGTGAATTAGTCCTCTCCCAAAATTCTAAGAAATTAGGAACCAATTTTGTAGCACCAAATTTGAGGTTGTTGGCTTGTCAAGTTGATAGAGTCAAATCTACGTAAAATGGACAGAATGTCTTCTCCAAACTTGAAATAGGTTTGATTTGACTTGAAGCACTTTGTTGACTTCTTGACCACCTTTCAACACCTAATTGCTTAAAAAAATTTCATACACAAGTTCTGCAACACATGCAAAAGGGGAAATGGTTGAGGGTTAGAGAATAGGGTTTGCCTTGTCAACTTCCACTTTGGTAATCAAACCCTTAATGAAATAATGAAATCCAAGAGAATGATAAACAAATAACATGCAAATTTTATCAACTTACCAAGCCCTTGTTGATGAAAATCTAAAGTTGTATTAATGGATGCTCCAAAAATGCTTGATTAGTGCTTGATTTGATGTTATAAGATGATTGAATTCTTGAGTGAATGAGAAGATTGCTTGGATGTTATGTGAAAATGTGGGAGATGTAAAATGAGGTGAAAACACTTATTTATACACACTTGTGCCTTAGTAACCCAATGATACCTCATCACATGCCGACATCAAATTTTTTTGAATAAAAACTCGAAAGGAAATTTGAAATAGTTTGAATTTAGAGCCAAGAGGGACTCATTCTCCACCCATGGCTAATGGGTCCCACCTTAGGCTTGAAAATGGGTGTCAATAATTAAGTCACATTTAATGTTGTTTGTTAGGTTCCATTAAAAAATACACTTAATTAAGCCCCCATAAGGGCATAAGGTCAAATAAAGCATAAGAAAGGTGTAAATATTGAAATTATGCCTAGAAAAGTATGGAAATCTTGTTACAAGACTTTACAATGGTTCAAAAATACTTGTTAAATGATGAAGTATGCGTGAATTTTAGGGTGAATTGTAATGACAGAGTCTAGAAAGGTGTAGTGAAATGTTTTACAACACTTTTAGAAGACCTTCACAAGATGCCATTATTTTAATTCTTAAGGACCCACATGAATGTTTGGGCCGCATTACAACACAATCAAAGAAAAATGGACCAAGCATCATGGGGAAAGGCCTAAAAGACCATGAAAATGACAAGGGGCCATTTTCTATGGAACATTTATCCCCCACTTTAGAGAGAGGATGAACTTGCTTCAAACTCACACTAAAGTAGCCATCCATATCAAGAGGGATCCTAATGCACTTATGTTAGCAAGATGGAAATGAAAATGATCAAGAGGGATGATCAAGCCCCAAGATGAAGATACCATGGTAAACTAAACATAAGAACAAAGGAACACACATGTTGAAGAAAAGAGAGAAGTGGATGAAGCTTAGATCGTCTATCCAACTAGTTGTGAATTAGATCTAGGCTATTTGTGAGAAAAAGAGAATGCATACTCAATCTAGGGTGATAGAACCCATGGTGGTCCACCGCGAGAAGGCTGTATCGGTGAAGTACATACGCTTAGTTCATGCACCCACAAAACACATAGGTGGCTATGGGGAACGCTGTTGTTGAATGGGTTTCTTGTTCAACCTTATCAAAGTTATACCTCCTATTAACTTTAATAAGGTGCCATAAAGGAAAATATTGGTTCATGCTTCATGAGACAAGAAAATCTTTGTATGCTTAGAACTCATGAACAAACAAGATGGTACAATAGGTATGCAAGTTGCATTATGCAAGGTGGTAAAAAGTGAAAAGTCTAAATGTTAAATGCCAAAATATAAAATGTAAAAAAGAGTAAAATGGAAAAAGAAAGTTCAAAGGAGTCTTTTTAAGTTCATGCAAGGTTAGTCACTTAGGGAACATTGTGTCTAATGTCTCCAAGAGAGGACCAATCAAAGAATAAAATATTCACAACTTAGGGGATGCATTGCATCACATCGAACCACCAAGAGGAATTTAATATGCTAAGATATATCACACTTATGAAGGACATCACACCCAATGTCATCCACAAAGTGACAAATTCATCATATGAAACAACAAGGCTACACTAAGAACCAAGAATGCAAATGAAATTATGCCAATATATGCCCCCACTTTAAAGGAATTGCTACACACCATTCTATGAGTAATTACTTTAAAGTAGTGAAGAAAAGAAAATGGAAAAAGGAAAACAAGACATGAGAGCCAACTTAGAAAGCCCTATGCCAAGTCATATGTTTCTAAGTTAGGCTACGTCATGTAAACAAAAAATAAAAGAAAAGAAAAGGAGGTTTACCCCAAAAAGGAACACACCAAACACATAAGGGATCTATGGATTTGGGGTCAATATGTTCATTGCTGCAATATTTTTGATTAAAGAGCTCATAATTGGCATCATTCCCCAAATACACATAGAACTAGAGGAATGACACAAAGAGAGTGAAAACAAAAGAAAAACAAAGTCCATTTTGGGTCAAAATGGAAGAGACATTGTGGTCTCAAAACTTTGCATCATTCCCCAAAAGGAAAACACAAGCTAACTAAAAGGAAAAAGAAAAGGAAAATCTTTTGGGTCAACATGAGACATTTTATCTTGATACCTTGTGTCATCATCCCAAAAAGAAAAACACAAGAAAAAAGACAAAGTAAAATGAAAAAGGGACCTATTGGGTCAACATGTGAAGAGACAAGTTGGAATCTTCACGCTTAAGGCCATCCCCAAAAGGAAAACACAAAAACAAAAGCTTAACAAAAGAAGAAACTTTGGTCAATGATGAGCATACTGGTCTTGATGCCTTATGTCATCCCCCAAAATGAAAACACAAGAAAAGACAAGAAAAAATGAAAAAGTGGATCGATTGAGTCAACATGGAAGAGACAGGGATGCTCTCACGCTTGTGTCATCCCCAAAAGGAAAACACAAAAAAAGCGAACAAAAGAAAAGGACCTTTTGGGTCAACATGGAAGAGACATAGGGTGTCTCTACACTTTGCATCATCCCCTAAAGGAAAACACAAAACAAAAGCAAAAAGGGAAATGCGCGACATATAGAAGAATATAGGTACAAATAAAGGAAGTGTACAAAGAGAGAGAACATCAAACGCATGATACAAGGGAACATGATACACACATACAAGAAAAATGGAAAGGAGCTAGTAATTCAAATGTAAGTCAACCATTAACCAAGTTATTGGTTTCTCAATCTTAAGTAGTTAAGTGGAAAATGAACAAAGACACATGCATTATAAGGACAAGGCTAACAACTTCTTGCCCCCCACAAAGTGTAGGGAAAGAATGAGCTGAGGTGGGTGATGTGAAAGGATCATCAATATTAAGAATAGAAAATTAAAGGGTATTCACAGGATCATAATGGAAAAAATAGGCCCTTAAGTGGCGAAAAATTCAGAAAAATCAGAGTTAGGCAACTTGACATAAAAAATTGCATAAGTTATCTATATTATTTCCAAAATATGTACAAATAGAATATGTAGAAA
>VDFB02102356.1:0-67453 GCA_007258455.2 Sequoia sempervirens | reverse complement strand
GTGAAAAACCCTAGAAGAGCTAGAGAAGCACATAAAAACCCCAAAAATCAATGGTTCAGTATGATAATGTGTCAAGAAGTTAACTACTTTATCTACTCTAAATATTATGTATTGTAAGTGTTGTGAATATTATGTGTCCTTTGCTTAATTGAGTTGTTCCAATCAAAGGATTGAATATATTGGAATATTTTTTATGAATCATTTCATGGAATACCAATTGAAAAAATGTTTTTTTCTTTTACATAAAGTTGTTTAGCATCAATCAATTAATATTCAAGACAAACCATGAAGGACAGCAATGAACAATGCTAGGGCTAACCAATTAATAAGTATAAACGTGAATAAGTCAAGCATGTACATGTGAATAAGGGGAGCACAAGTACTCAAAAACACATAAGCCTTGAAGTATACACACGAACACATAGTATTCACAAATTAATACAAAGTATATGCACAAATACAAGGTATACACATGAAAACACGTAAGTCACAAAGTATACATTGGAACACACATAAGTCACAAAGTATACACGTAAGTTGTAAAGTATACACTTGAATGCACATAACTCATATCTATTGAACCATGAATTTATAATACAAATATGGACACCATCAATAAAAAAGATTTGTATTAACCAAATAGCCATGTACGCATACATCAATATATGTCGATATAAGTTTAAAATATAGGTACAAAATAGCCATATAGGCTTACAAGAATGCCATATAGGCATACAATGTCAAATTTATCCATTAAAAAATATGTACAAAACTATCACGTAGGCATACAACAAAGGACTCTGGAATCAAAAGTCATTGCTCTCCATACTCTGGAAATATTTTTTTCCCTTTGCTTGTCGATCGGATGGCGCTAGGTCTGTCACTCATTTGTGTTGCACTTGAGGAGTGCTCCTACTACTCCTAGTGTTTAGTTCTTGGTGAAGTTTTAACTATTACAATAAGAAGTAAAGACATTAATATATAGAAATTACATTATAAAAAATGATATATTTAACAAAATAATCACTTACCACCATCTCATGATCACTCTTCATGAGGGAAATATTCACACACCCATGTTGAGACATGCTCAAGCCCTGTATAAACCATCCAAATAGAAATTAAATTATGAATCAATAATGGTTTGCTTTTTCACTAACTAACATCTATAACAACAAATGTAAATTGAAATTTAGTAATTTTCCTTATACCTCCACTGTCAGAGCCATCGAGGATTCTATAGCAGATGAAACACTGATCTCCATTGCCCTCATCACATTTAGAGGTGTTTCCTCTTACAACATCTGAAAATAAAACAACAAATTATTCAAGCACAAAAACTACAATAGTGATCCACGTCATGACTTATAATGTATGAGATAATGAACAAAATTTTGAGTACTTATTAGACTATATATTTCTGAATATCATGCTTACTATTTTCCCTATCCATATTGTTGTGCCCTCAGCACACACACCCCATTGCTAATGGGGGCCCTCTCTTCCTTTCACCTTGTTGGGTCATTTTGTCACTACCTCATTTTTTGTGCCCCTATTTCAGTGTCCTAGATGGTCAGAGTACCTCTAAAGTCTCACCTCAAGTTGACCATGTCTCATCTCCACAAGATTTGCTAAGTCCAAGGTCCTCATAGAGTTCCTTTGGCATTTTTCCTCTACTAGCGGCCTTGGGGCCCTCCGAGTCCAGCATGGCGGGTTTCCCTTGCTAGATTTCTGTTGTGCATTTGATGTCTCAAAATGGCTGAAATCCTTCACCTTTCTGTGCCCCAGAACTGGGCTCCTCAACCATTGTCCTCATGACTTATGCTGCAAATTGATGATCCTTCACTTGCACCGGGCCCAGTCTACCGAACCTCTCTGCCCAAGACTCCGTTGTGAGTTTTCCCCTTCGAGACGGCTATCCTTCGCCATAGTTCTACCTCTTGAACCTTGCGCCTCCTCTTTTTAGTGCTTTTCCACTTTAACATTTGAAAGAGTCATTGGCTCACACCCTTCCAGCCCTCGGGTTCTAGATCTCTCACCGCTGTCTTAGAATTTGAACTTACCAACCCCTTGAGCCCGTCGTACTTGCATTAATGAGGGTGCATTGAATGCACTTAGGAGTATAAATACTTGGTCCAACCTATCACTTTCAAATGTTAGGTTGGGTAGAAGAGTGCAGGGCGAGTAAAGAGGGGTCCAATTCCTTTGTCATCTACTTCCTTTGTGCCTGCTACCCTTATTTGTCGATTCTTTGAGGATTTAATGGATTTCTTCACCGAGTTCATGAGGTAGGTTTTTTGTCTGCCCTCCCGCATATTTTTTGGAAGTTTCACATTTAAATGATGAAAAAAAATAGGGTAAAAATGTATTCATTTGATAGAGGAGGATTAGACCTAAAAAACCCATATGATAAAATTTCAAGAAAACCTCCAAATCATCATAAAAACTAAATCCAAGAAACTCCCCTCTCCCTTGGCCTTTTTCTTTTTTTTTAGAAATAGCCTATGCTAAGGTTCATTGTACATTGTAAACCTAAAACTTAAGAAAACATTGGTGTTCCAGATTTTTGTTCAAACGTGCAGCAAAGTGCATATCAATTCTCATCCCAGGGAACTTCAATTCTCATGATCCATTTCATTCTAGCTAGCTTTGTAAGTCCGCCCTGTGATTACTAGTAAGATCACCTCAAATATCAACTAAGGAATTCCATGCAAGTCATGACTTGACACCCAAGAGACCTTGGGGTGATTTTTAGCAACTTTTTGTTGGAAGTCTCCTTTCAAGAGAGGTGATGCACCTATGCATTACCTGTGTTGAGAAAGTGTGCAAAACACCGCATCAACAAAATTGGTGCTAGAGAGAGGGCAAGGCTAAGCTGGATCGAATTGGATTGTTCTCCCCTAAAAGGTTTCAAAGAATCCTAAGGTCAACACCAAACAAAGGATAACTTCAAGAGTTTCAGCCCCTCACAAGGGCTAAATGAACTAAGGGAGGAGACTCTACTTCTTTCTCTTCCTCCATCGTTTCCACTTCCCTTCCACCTCCACCTTCCTTCACCATTCATCCAACATCCACCTAGCTACTTCAAGCTGCCTTCGGACCTCATCCTTCTAAAAGCAAAGAAGTGGTCCCTCTCCTGGCTGTCCAAGTCTAGGGCGCAATCCAAACAGTCGTGGCCCAGGTGCGGCCCCAAGCTACTATTCTATAGTAGGTGCAGCCCCAGATTGTGGTTCTTCAACAATGGGTACCACCTTCGCTGCCTCTCATGGCTTGGTTATCCCAAAATCCCTCTCCATTGCACTTCAATTCCTATCATGACATGCCCAAAAATTTTGAAAGCTTCTACACAAAGTTCAATCCTCATGACCCATAGAGGATGGCTGAGGAGCACATCAAGATATTTTAGAGGATGTTGAAAGACTGATAGATTAATCAAGAGGATGTGTTGTGTATAATTTTTCCATACTCATTGGGAGAAGAGGCTTTCTATTGGTACATCAACCTATTAGCTAGTTCCATCACATCTTGGCACTTTCTAGGGAGCGCCTTCCTGCAGAAGTATAAGATTCCCTTTAGCCCTTTAGAGTTGTACCAACAATTTATGGTTATTTGCAGAGAAGTCAACGAGCCGATAGGCTCCTTTAATGACTAATTCCACCAGGCATATTTGAGGTTACAAACTCCTTATGCACTTAATGATGTTGTTGTTCTACCTGTCTACTATAATTCCCTTGATAACCTCACTTCAGGATTTGTGAAAAGAATGAATCAGCCACTTGCCAAGCTACTAGATGCTTATGTTGAAGCTGTTAAGGCTAGCACGAACTTAGGGAAAAATATTTCTAGACCACTGTCTTCTTTGGGGTAGATTTCTCATCTTGCACAAATTCAAGGACTTAATCAGGCCCTCCAGCACCATATGCCTCTCATGAATCATGTGCCCCAGTTATCTATAGTCCCTCATCTAGGACAGCCCATGAACTAGGAACCTCCCATGCCCCACTACTTGCAGCCTCAGCAACAACAAACTTACCATCATGTTCCCCAACAACAACAAACGTATCCTCAATAGCCACAAGTACCATTGTACCTACAAGGGCTAGAATTCCCTCCAGCACATCAAAATCAGCCAGCAGCCCCACCTGTTCTTCTACAAAACCCATTGTTGCAGCTGAGTAACACTGAAAAGGATCGACTTAACGAGTTGACAAAAATGATTAAATGTCCACGAAAATAACATATCTGAGAAATCAGAACAGCTAGTTGTAGGCTCCCCCAACGGAGTATTCAGGCCAATATTAATAGAAATAATAGGGACAATCAAGATAATAGAGATGATCGGCATGTCAACACCTCTTTAGGGTAGAATTATGACAAAGGGAAAAATTCAAATCAGAACTTTGAGAGGAGACCTGCCCAAAGACAAAATAAAGCATGGAATGCAAGGCCTAATAACAATGGTGTTCCTTCTCCTCTTGATCAACCTACTAGCACAAAAAACATGACTAGTGGAGTCTATCTTGCTGAAGTAGCTCTATTAGGGTGGTGTCGAATTCACAAGACCAATAGACACTCTAAATTGAATTGTCCTAAGTTTCTTATAGCAGCATAAATTTTTTAGGTTGAAGTTCAAAATGTTGTGGACAATGCTACATGGTGTGACATAGTCCCATCCAAGCCATATGATTCTTTCATGCTTGTGGTCAATCAAGCCTTGTTCTCGACAAGAAAAAGCAACAGACCTAAGGACACAGTTTCCTTTCCAAAGACTAAAGAAATGAAAGAGGTAAGTAATGGTGAAGCCTTATCTCAATTATTTGATTCAGTAGATAATGGTCCTCTATATGATGAATAACCTCGTGAGGATGAAGTACACACATTCCATCAAAGAGCCACTCCATATTATTTAAGACATAGGAAAGCATGGGGACCATTCACTACATCCACCTCGCTTAATTACTTCACTACTCTACCAGATCCAAATCCTAGCAACAACCCTGGTTTCCCTCATGTGCCCACTCAGTATTTCAACAAGGATAGGTTATCAAATCATCCTTACAATCAGACACAAAATCAGGCTCAAGGCTAGCCTCAAAATCAGTCGAATCAAACACAAATTTAGTTTGCTAGCTCACCCATAGTTAGGGATTTTGAATCTAAAATTGAACAAATGGGTGAGTACGTCGCGGAGGAGTTCAAGAAGGTTAAAATCAACTTGTCCACTTTTGAGTTACACAAGGTTCTTGTTGTAAGGCATGCCTTTTTTAAGGTGATTAATGGAACCTCATCCTCTAAAGCAACACAAGAAACATCAACAAAAAGGGTCACCTTTGAAGAACCTAGTTAGGAACCTCTGATTAAGGAAATTATAGGGAAAAAGAAGGATATTCCCTCTAATCAGCTTATGAGTAAGCAGCCTGCAAAAGAATTTGATCATAACAGCAGACAAAATTCCAAGGATCAGCCTTCAAGGTAGATTAAGGATAGAACAAGGCTCAAGTAGCCCAAATAGATACGCCTATGGGTCTCTTCCAAGGAAAGTTTGAAACTCCACCTTTCCTCACTACCATTTGAATATTCAAGAAGAATTTGCACAAATACCTGCTCGATTCAGGAGTGTCTGCTAATGTTATGCCCTTGGCAATGTGCAATTCCCTTGGGATTATTCCAACACCTTCAAGAAGGAAAGTGACCCAGTTGGACAAAACAAAGATCAACATAGTAGGAGAGATGAACAAGATCCCAATGCAGATTGTTGTGGATCAGAGGATATAGTAGGTCATTAACATTCAAGTGGTTGATATCCTTGACACCTATAGACTTATCCTCGGACGAGACTTCACAAGAACATTGAATGAATATGTTGCAACAGATCATCCTCATATGTGGCTGCCATGGAAAGGGTTGCCTAACCAAATTCGTATAGACCGAGAGCCTTGTATGAAGTACATGATCACAAAGTATAATAATACCAACAAGGTACTATATGTTGAGATGGAATTGGTGAATTATTGTCCCTTTTCCTATCAAGAATAATTCAAACTTCAGGAAGAACTTGTTGCAGAAGTACTTTTGGTGCAATGCAGCCCTCCAGCTAGTCTCACTCAAATGCCTCAAAGTATAGTGATGTTGGTAGAGTTAGATGAAGAACAGGATGAAGATAACAACTTGGGACTATTGAATGGTTTCCAAGAATTCATGGAAAAATATGTAAAGGATCAACTTACTTTGCGTGCTCGAATGGATTTTCAGGATCTCTTGCTACCAAATTGGTACAAAATTCACAACACTACCCACTCTGAGTTCAAGTGCTACCTATGCCAAACAACAGTAGAACATGTCAAGGGATTAGCTACTCCTCCAAGAGAAATACTGAAGGAAATGCTGACAGAACAGCCTGCCCCTAATCACACTGAACTGACACCTCTCCCTGAGGTCATGGAGGCGACTATCCAGCCAAAGGAGAGTGAAGGCCTAGTTAGACCCGACGTCAAGGATATTTCCAAGTTATGGACACTGCGATTCAATGGGTCTAAGTCAAAGTAGGGCATCGGTGTTGGATTCAAACTCATCGTCCCAATGGGTAAGACCTTTCTTGCTGCCCATAGGTTACAATTTTATTGCACTAATAACATAGCAAAGTATGAAGGCTTAGTGCATGGTCTTCTTATGGCCCTAAAGAAAAATGTCAAAATGTTGCAAGTTTTTGGAGACTCTAAGTTGGTGGTAAAGCAATTTAGTAAATTGTACTCATGCCATGATCGAAGACTTGCTAATTATAGACATAGGGTTTGGGATCTCTTAGAAGGTTTGGACGCTTTCAACATTCAGCTAATCCCTCATTCTCAGAATCATACAATTGATGCTTTGGCTCAAGAAGCCAACACATTACAACCACTATCTCTTTCTAGTCTTAAATGCTTCATAGTTGAGTTAATATCTACTCCATCTATTTTGGATAATGTCACTCACTTTCAAGTCTTCAATGATGATAAGCACATCCTCGAGTTCATCACGAGCTCTGATGTCTTTGCCACCCAAATAATTGATGAAGTTGATCCAAAAGAAGCTGAATTAGACATAGAAGAGGTTATCAACCTCAAGACTAACAAGCCAAGAGGGAATCCATCAGCAATCAATGTGATGTTCACAACCTTGGGATAGCTGAGAAAATCAAAAATGTCTTTATTGGCAAAGTGTGCACTGCTAAAGAAAAGAAAGGGATCATTGATGCTCTTCAAAAATATCATGATGTGGTTGCATAGAGCTATGAAGATCTGAAGACCTACAATACCTCCATCATAATGCACACTATCCCTCTCAAGCCTGAGGAAAAACCCTTCCGGCAGTGACATCACCCTATCAATGCCTTGTTGGAACCAATTATTTACAAAGAAGTGCAGAAGTTGTTGTCAG
Source organism: Sequoia sempervirens (assembly GCA_007258455.2). Classification (NCBI taxonomy): domain Eukaryota; kingdom Viridiplantae; phylum Streptophyta; class Pinopsida; order Cupressales; family Cupressaceae; genus Sequoia; species Sequoia sempervirens. The sequence goes on along the minus strand of VDFB02102356.1, from coordinate 60,037 downwards.
CCAGGATTATCTTTCTAGTTTGGCACTCCACATGGGTCGCCAACTTGGTACAGGTTAGGAAAAATAACAATGAAATTAGGTTGTGCATGGATTTTTGCAATTTGAATAGAGCATCAGTGCCTTCACTAGATGAGGTATTGCAAATTGTTAATGGGTCGTTGATGATGTCCTTCCTTGATGGCTATCCAGGGTACAATCAAGTAATGGTGCAATATGAAGATGGTCATAAGATAGCATTCACCACCAAGTGGGGAAATTTTTCCTATAGACAAATGCCATTTGGGCTCATTAACACTAGCGCAACCTTCCAATGTGCTATGGACATTGCATTCAAAGATCTAATTGGGAAGTGCATCATCATCTACATGGATGATCTGATGGTGTTTTTAAAGAAGTGGAGTGATCATGTCTCGGATATATGTAAGGTCTTTCAAAGGTGCCAAGAGTTTGGCATCTCCCTTAATCCTAAGAAATACATCTTTGGGGTTACTAAGGGGAAACTACTGGGGCATGTTATCTCAGAGCAAGGCATCTCCATTGATCAGGAATGCATTCAATCCCTCCTGAAGATCCAACTACCAAGCAGCAAGGAGCTCAAGTCCTTCTTTGGAAAGATAAACTTTGTCTAAAATTTTATTACAGGTTTTGCTGAGATCGTCAAGCCCCTTAATGCAATGTTGAAGCAAGATGCCAAGATTGAGTGGACTCCTGAAGTGAAGCAAGCATTTGAAGAAATTAAACAGGAAATTACTAAAGCACCTGTGTTGGTCAGTCCAAACTATCTGAATCCTTTCTACATCTATTCATTTGCTTTAGATCATTCATGCACTAGCATTCTGACCTAGAAAGATGACGAAGGGAATGAGCACCCAATTGCCTTTATGAGTGCTCTTTAGAAAGAGGTTGAACTGCACTACCGCAATGTATAAAAACAAGCATAAGCCCTTGTTAAGGGAGTGAAGACCTTGCTTATGCAGAATGAGTTAGGTGAAGGAAGGGAAAAGTGGGTCACACTACTGTAAGAGTATGAAATGGAAATCTAGCCAATGATGTTGGTGAGAGGACAAGCACTTACTCGAACAATTGTTGAAGCAACAATTGATGCAGGGCCTAAACTCGCTATGTAGTAGTACCAGCTTGAAGACATCTCACCAAGGGAGTGGTATGAAGATATCATTTACTATTTGTTGAATCATAAGTGCCCACCCCACCTACAGGGAGTTCAAAAGGGTGCTCTCCACTTGAAAAGTAGTAGCTACATGCTACAAGGGTCCATATTATATAAAAGGAATCATGAAGGTATCTACTTGAGATGCCTTGGTAGAGAGGAAGCATATTGAGTCATGAGGGAGTTCCATGACAAGTTCAGCATGGGTCATGGATCTAGACCATCCACTGCACATTAGATACTAAGGGTAGGATATTATTGGCCAACAGTCTTCAAGGATGCCCATAGCCATGTTCGCTCATGTCATATATGCCAGACCACCGCAACCAAGGAGAAGAATTTTGTTGTCCCATTACAACCTATTCTAGAGGTGAGACCGTTTGCGCAATGGGGTCTCAATTTCATTGGTCCAGTAAGCCCTCCATCATCCATGGGACATAGGTACATTCTAACCACTATTGATTATTACACTAGATGGACATAAGAAATTGCATGTAGGCAATGCACAACTAAGGTAGTCACTAATTTCTTGGAAATCTTTATTTTAAATCACTTCGGTTTCCCTCATGCATTGGTGTGTGATAATGGACTTGTGTTTGCTTCATTGAAATTTGTTGGTTGGGCTTGTGATTATGGGATAGCCCTTAAGTTCTCATCCGATTAATACCCCCAGGGCAATGGCCTTGCTGAATCCACGAACAAGAATTTGATAACTATGATAAAAAAATTTCTAGATAGGAATCCCAAGGACTGGCATACCCAGCTCTAATTTTCCCTTTGGGTAGATCATAATCGCCACAAGGCTGCCCTTGGTGATTCCCCATTTCATTTGGTTTATGGATTAGAACCTATCTTTTTGATCCACCTAAAAATCCCTACTCTCCAGTTTATCAATTACTTTTACGAAGGGGGAGATCGTAGAGAAGCTCGGTTAGCTAATATTTTGCACTTAGAAGAAGTATGAGACCGCGCAATAGAAATTTTTTCCAAACATCAGGGAATATTCAAATGATGGTTTGATTGACAAGAAAAATTAAGGCCTTTAGAATTGCAGATCTGTTCTTATGTTGGGACAAGGCCCATGAAAAGAAAGGAGGACAAAAAAAATTGGCAAGCTTTGGCTTGGCCCCTTTCAGATAGCTGAAATTCTGGGAGATAACTTTTTCCATTTAAAGACCCCTACTAGTGAGGATGTCCCATTTCCTATTAATGAGTAGCATTTGAAGCATTACTTCCAAGTCTGAGCTCGTGAAGAGCTATTCTTGTAAATACCTATACATAGGTTAGATTAGGTTGTCTTTGGTTTGTTTGTATTTGTGGCTGCACATCATTTTGTTTTGCCCATTTCCTGGCTATTTTTGCGTTGATGAGGGGCTCTCCATTCCTAATGCGGTGGTTGTGCTTGTTCAACGAATGGTTCATTTTGTTATCTATCCTTAGTTCTCTTTGGCTAAGCATTCATTCTCGACTATTAGTCCCTAATAGCTACTTGGGAATGATTTCCTCATTTGAACTCTATTTTAGAATATGATCCTTGGTTGGATCCCTTTACGTTCATCTCAGATCTTGCACAAAATGCATGCTAATTATTTCCAAAGGGTTGTCTAATGGTTGTTATGATAACCTAGTGAGTGAAACATCTCAAGTCCTCTCCAGTGACCACTGTGGCTCTCACACCCATCGTAGGCTTTAGTGCTTACACGATTGAGCAAAAAAGATAAGTGCAGAAAGAAATATCAAAAGAAGGAAGAAAAGAAAATTTTGAGATCAAGCAACCGTATGGTTTTGCGAATAACTCTATCAGAGCTATGGACGCCCAGCTGGAAGTAGAGCAATATTCGTAGGGTCATAGTGACAACTCCACAGGGGCTATGGATGCCTAACTGGTAGCGGGGCAACGTCTAGGTTAATTTTGGTGTTGGATGATTTAAGTAGCTTGCTTCGTTTGATTAGCCACTTCTTGTCGTAGTTCCCGAGGAAAAGAATGAACTCACTATGTACACACTTCTTAGATATTTCATAGATTGAACTAACTAAGGACCCTGTTCTCCTAGTTCACTCTTGGAAGTCGACCCCTTGTCTGTGAAACCAAAGATTCTGAGTTTTGAATGAACGCTTACCCTCAGAATGCTCGAGAGCATTCCCCAGCAAACTCACCATTTGTTGTGCCCTCAGCACACACGCCCCATTGCTAACAGGGGCCCTCTCTTCCTTTCACCTTGCTAGGTCATTTTTTTGCTGCATTGTTTTGTGTGCCCCTGTTTCATGTCCTAGATGGTCAGAGTACCTCCAAAGTCTCACCTCATGTTGACCATGTCTCATCCCCAAAAAATTTCTAAGTCCAAGGTCCTCACAGAGTTCATTTGGTATATTTCCTTTACTAGCGACCTTGGGGCCCTCCGAGTCTGACATGGCAGGTTTCCCTCACTAGATTTTCATTGTGCATTTTTTGTCTCAAAATGGCCAAAGGCCTTCACCTTCCCATTTCCCAGAACCTGGCTCCTCAACTGTCATCCTCATGAATTATGCTACAAATTGACAATCCTTCACTTGCATCGGGCTCGGTCTACCAGACCTCTCTACCTAGGACTCTGTTGTGAGTTTTCCCCTTCGAGACGGTTATCCTTCATCGGAGTTCTGCCTCCCAAACCCATGCCTCCTCTTACCGGTGCTTTTCCACTTTAACATTTGAAAGATTCGTTGGCTCACGCCCTTCTAACCCCTGGGTTCTGGATCTCCTGCTGCCATCTCAAAATTTGAACTTACCAACCTCTTGAGCCCGTCGTACTCGCATTAATGAGGGTACATTGAATGCACTTAAGAGTATAAATACTTGTTCCAACCTGTCATTTTCACATGTCAAGTTGGCTAGAAGAGTGCAGGGAAAGTTCAAAGGGGTCCAGTGCCTTCGTCATTCGCCGCCTTCATGCCCACTACCCTTATTTGTCGATTCTTCAAGGATTTAGTGGCTTTCTTCACTGGGTTCTTGAGGTAGGTTCACCGTCTGCCCTCCCGCATTGTTTTTTGGTGGTTTCATGTTTAAATGATGAAAAAAATAGGGTTAAAATGTATTCATTTGATAGAGGAGGATTAGACCTAAAAAACCCATGTGATAAAATTTCAAGAAAACCTCCAAATCATCATAAAAATTGAATCCAGGAAACTCCCCTCTTCCCTACCCCTTTTTTTTTTAGAAATAGCCTATACTAAGGTTCATTGCACATTGTAAACCCAAAACTTAAGAAAACATAGGAGTTCCAGATTGTTGTTCAAACCTGCAGCAAAGTGCATATTAGTTCTCATCCCAAGGAACTTCAATTCTCATGATCCATTTAATTCTACCCAGCTTCATAAGTCTGCCCTGTGATTACAAGCAAGATCACATCAAATATCAACTTAGGAATTCTATGCAATTCATGACCAGACACTTGAGAGACCTTGGGATGATTTTTCAGCAACTTCTTGTTGGAAGTCTCCTTTCAAGAGAGGTGATGCATTACCTGTGTTCAAAAAGTGTGCAAAACACAGTATCAACACATATCTTGTTTGAAAGCACGTGATTTTAGGCTTTTACCCATAGTAGCAAGCTGGTGAATCATTTGATAAAATGCTTTTGTAGACATGTATGATAACTATGGTGGCATAGAGAAGGTAATGAACTATTTTAAAAAATGCCTCAAAGAAATGGGGTCTCGTGGTTATGGAATGCCATTACAAACAAATGCATGCCATGGCATTCCATCACCATAAAACTACATTTCTTTTAGGAATGTTTTCAGACAGTTCATTGCCTTCTCTATGGTATTATCACTTACTATTATGCTTTGATAGAATTTTTTCTAGGCATCCATAGTTTGTTGGAAAGCACTTATTTTAGTCTTTTAGCCATAGCAGCAAGGAATTGAGTAGTTTGATAAAATGCTTTGGTACACATGTATGGAAAATGTGGTATCATAGAAAAGGTGGTGAGTTTTTTGAAGAAATGCCTCAAAGAAATGTGGTCTCATGGTGATGGAATGGCATTCCATCACCATGAGACTGCATTTCTTGAAGGCATTTTTTCAAACTACTAACTGTCATGTCTATGCTATTGCTTACAATTATGCTTTGATAGATTTTTGCCAAGCATCCATAGATTTTTGGAAAGCACCTTTTTTAAGCTTTTAGCCATAGCAGTGAGGAAATGAACTGTTTGATAAAATTCTTTGGTAGACATGTATGGAAAATGTGGTAGCATAGAAAAGGCAATGAGTTGTTTGAAAAAGTGCCTCAAAGAAATTGGGTCTCATGGTGATGGGCATCACCATGAGACTGCATTTCTTTAAGGAATTTTTTCAAAAAACTCATTGCCTTTTCTATGCTATTGCTTACTATTATTCTTTCATATATTCCTTCCAAGCATCCATAGCATAGACAAGGCAGTGAACTATTTGAAAAGATGTCGAGCAGTAAAAAGTGGTCTCATGGAATGCCATGACAAGAAAATGCAATTGGATGCTACTCCTAGACTTATTACTTATGCTATGTGAAGTAATTGCAGTACTACTTATGTTGAATTTCTAAACAACTATATTGTAGTTAAAATTTTGTCATCTATCAACATCTAGTTATTATTTATGGAATGTGAATTAATGCTTTGAGTTTGAATGATGTGCAATGCAATGTAATCAATGATATGAATATAAACTACACAAATCTATTAAATACAATTCATTAGTTAAACTCTTTATTCTATTACTTGCGTGTAGGTTTGAGTAAATCCATTGGCATTGGGAGGTGCTCCCTCAAAACCTCTAGTATTAGCTTGTTCAACATCCAAAATCACATATTAAAATACCATTCATAAAACAATGCTATTAACATGCAATAAATTTATAATTGTTTACTAGTTACATACCCCACTGATAGGTGTTAGAAACCAAGATCTGAAATGCAAACTAGAAAAGCCTTCCATAGAAGAGAAAAATAGAAAAAGCAGAGCTATTGGAAAAAGATGTGCAACATAATATTATTCAGGAATTCATAATTAAAAGATATGATTTTCTTTATAAAAGAAAATATGCATAACCCTAATCTTATCTTGAGCAACAAGATAGCTCAACAAGATAAGGATGACAATATTAAACTTAGGAATTAAATAATTACCTAAGTAAAGTTATGCAAGTGTAATTAAATATTAATTACACTAACACCCCCCATAAGTGCAACTTAGGGAGACTAAAAAAGCATGCACCTAAAACTAAGATGAATGCAAGAAAGCATGAATGGGTCCTGACAATAGGGCCTGATCAAGTACTCAAGTACAAATGCAATAATGAGGTAGAGAAGGAAAACTCGGTGGGACAAAACCCCCCTACAATGAGATGACTGTTGTAGAGAAGCATTGGAAGAACATTGTGGAGTAACACTAGAACCACAATCTAACAAGCAAGGAAAGATACTTCTACCTACAAGAAACCAAAAATGGAATCATAATAATGTGACAGTAGACTCGATGCCATCGAACACTAGAAAACTCACAAACTGGAACAACGCTAGAATCTATGAAGCAAGAGAAGATGAGAAGATGGCAGAATCTGGAAATCGTGTATCTCAATGCCGATGCAAAACTATGACTAAAACTATTCCATGGGAAGGAGTACCATGAAGATTCTGGAACATTAACCATAAAAACATGGCCCTCAAACTGAGAAAGATCTGAACCAATGCGGATTAAGAAACATAAACTCTCAATCTAATGTGTGAATCAATGAATCTGATATGTGTCAAACTATAGCAAGATGTGGCCAAAAGAAACTAAGAAACCAGATATCCCATGTGAGATATCATCAAATCAAGATGAAGATGGAGATCAAAGTGCATGCACACTCTAATCAGATTATTATGCAAGAAACCCCCTGATGGAACTTTATCTCAGTTCATTTATTACAATAACCCAATGATTGTAAAAGGAGATAATACTAAATGTGAATAAATAGAAAATAAAAATAGACCTCAGATCTATGTAGAGGATTGAACCAACTTTCCAATGCTGCAAGAATGACGAAAAATGGATCATCGAGTCAAAAGATATGCCCTCCGGAGTGAAAACAACAACATCTGCGTTCAAGGACCTGAAAAATAAATCTGGAGAAAAATTAGGTAAAAAAACCTATACCACTAGATTGGTGTTAGAATCAGCTTTCCAACGGTATCTTGTTTGTGAAAAATGGAGATCGTACGCAAAAAATATGCCCGATTTGGTGAAAATAGGTCCAGAAAGGCCAATAAGGCCTGCAGGCAGCCCATGGGGCTAAAAAAAATCAGCCCCTGGTCCTGTGCGTGACTAGGGGCTAGAGGGAAGGTGTTGGAGGCAGAGCCCTGGTTCTCCATGGGACCGACAGATTGCAAAGTTGGGCGGCAGGGGCTGAGCACGGCCCTCAGTCACCAATGTGACCGCCGGTGGGGGCTAAGCGCAATTGAGGTTGGGCACAGAGCACCCGGTCCTCAATAGGACCACAACCCAAGCAAAGAGGGCCCACAAGGGCGCAAAGGAGCTGATAGAGCTGTGGTGGCTACATCCCAGTGGTGCGACAGTGGCGGGCTGAAATTACATTGGAGGCATAGGTGCAGTTCCCCAAAAATGCCAATTTTTTTTGTTTTTTATGCCTCGAGAAGCGAGCTGGGGAGGCCGTACAGCCTCCCTGGCAAATTTTTTTGGCCTCAGAAACAAATTTCTATGATATCAACGAAATGAAAGGTGTTTTTAGAGTTTTTTTCCGTTGCGAACGCAATGGTGACCTCCATTTGTGCCCAAACTGCTCCAAATAATCAGCTACCTCCAGAACTTGCAAAAAATCTCCTAGCTTGAAACCCTCATAGATCTGGCAAACAATGACCAAAATCTGCAAAATAAAAGCCAATCCTGACTTTTTCCAGCACTCTAAATCTAATGGTGAGGCCCAATCTGATCCAAAACACCTCATAAATGAACTCAAGGCATGATACCCTCGAGGAATCCCGAACGAACTCTGCAAATATTTTCTCAAAAATCTAAGAAGGGATTGCAAATCAAGGCTCTGATACCATGTTAGAAACCAAGATCTAAAATGAAAACCAGAAAATCCTTCCACATAAGAGAAAAACAAAAAAAAGTAGAAGCTATTGCAAAAAGATGTGCAATATAATTTTATTCAGGAATTCATAATTACATGATATGATTTGCTTTATAAAAGCAAAGATGCATAACCCTAATCTTATGTTGAGCAACAAGATAGCTCAACAAGATAAGGATGACAATAATAAACCTAGGAATTAAATAATTACCTAAGTAAAGTTATGCAAGTGTAATTAAATGTTAATTACACTAACAATAGGTGTACTGCAAAAATAAGTAGGTGGCGGGACGATGTATCCAGTCTCAACACTGTGACCCTACAATTTTATTAAAATCATAATGTACTAAATTAGTTAATCTTTCATTTCAAAATTGAAATTTAATTAATTAAATTCAATGAACATGGATGATCCCATAATAGTGGTTTACAATTTTTGGCCAAACTGGACACTAAAATTATTATTTTTAACTAAATCTTCACATTCGGGCACCTATAGCGGCTAAACTGTGAGGAATTTGAAGATGGTACAAACTAAAGTCTCATCAAATTTTTATGTAGATTCTAAAAATATTTTTTTCAAAATTTTTGTAATCAAATTGCACTTCTTTTCCATCTCCCACGAAAATAGATTTTTTTCAGAAAATAACATTTTTAAAAAGTGAAGCACACCATATAACGCATAACTTTTTTTCCATGAAGGATAAAATTCTAATTCTTTCAAATTTAGATTTAACTCTGATATCTAGTGCTTCCATTTGGTTAGATAGTTTTTTATTGAATATTTTTTCCTTAATCAAGTTTCAAAGTCAAACGAATTACAATTCAGACACAGCGCGACTGTATAACGTGCAAATTTTTTTGTATATGTCAAAATTTAATTTAATTTTTTTTGTTGGATCAAGGACTTCAATATCTGGTGCACTCATATTTTTTAATTTTTTTTTTTATAATCTTCTATTTTTCCACATGTGAAGAACAAAGAAATTCATTTTCAATGAAAACCTATGTTTAATAAAACTTAAAAAATAAATACATAACAAAACCAAAACATATTAAAATTATATTCATTGGATAGCTTGTTCTAAGGAATACCATAATCATTTGAAATAAATTTTAAATGAATTCATTTGATCCCCCAAAATCTAAATCAAAAGTGATTTTTTATCAGCATTTTGATAGGTGTAAAGGAGACGCATTTATAGGTATGGTTTAAAAATAGCGAGGTTCTATCCACGGGGGTTTGATCTAAGGTGATTCGATCAAAACCTCTTCAATTGGAATCCTTAAAATGGAACTTTTTAAGGCTTAAATCATTATATTTTCTAAAAATATGTGATTTCAGCTAAAATTTGTTCCTCTCAGGAATTGTAAACCACTATTATGACAGCACTGACATGCTAACTTTTTCCTGAGTATCAATGCCATACACCTCATGCAAAATGTTAGTTGCCCTCTCCATCTCCATAGCTACAGACGGATCTTGCATAGCAACCTCCTAATTGTCAGTGGGGTCATATGAACAAGTCACCCTGCAAGATTGACACACATGGGTTCGAAGGCCACCACTCGAAGACTCCCCTGGATGGCGTTGTAGAATAGGGCTGGCATGTTGGATGACACTCTGGGTCAAAGTGTTAATCACCTACAATGTCTCTATGTTGGCACTCTCCTTCATGATGGAAGGGATAACAACATGCTCATGATGTGGCCTAGTGAGAGGTCGTCTCCCTTGCCACATAGGATCTAGCTGTGCACCGAGTCTATCCTGAGCCGACCCCCCACCTCTCCCCTAGAAGTCCCTCATATCAAAATAATTTGGCATTTTGTTCAATATGAACTCATAGTATAGTTTCCTAAGGAAATACTGTGAGACTTCACAATTGTTGCATAGTGGGTAATCAAAAACCATGTACCACCTATCATAAAAAAAGTTCGTAATCTATTGGTGGTGGCACCAATCAATAGGAAAAATCTTCGCATTGAGGGTAAGATTTGATGTGTGCATGGGTCAGTGAATAATGAGTGCAAATCACCTTTTGTAATTTTTAAATCCTTTACATCTTTATATGATAACTTATCCACGTAATAAGCCCTAGACGCCTGCCTCCTATCTTGCCATCTAGTTATTTGTTTGGTAATTGAATCTAAATTTTCTAACATATCTTTCAATGAAGTTTCCAAGGTCATTCTTTCTGTAGTTGAACCATTTGGATTGCTCAATCTACTGATTAAATCCTCAAGTTTTTTTTTTGTTGTTCTCAATTTCACTCATTAAATTTTGTTGAGTGTTAGGAGGATGTTGAGGGATTGGTGGAGGAGGTTGTTTTTGTGGTTGATTTTGTTCTTGCGGATTTTGTTGCTCTACTTGTTGAGGATTTTGAGGATTTGTAGGTTGATTTGCATCTCCTACAAATTCAAAAAAAAAAAATCAAATACAAACTAAAACTAACAAATTCAAAACGAAAAGAAAACAATCATTACCTCTCACACCTCCTCATCGACGTGGTGACATCCTCATGATGAAATAGCAACCGTTGATGAAAATTTTTGCACAATACCTCCTCCTAGAATGTGAGCACGAAAAAATGGGGGTTTTGGCCATAGGAAAAAGAAAAAACACAATCAAAATACAAGAATGAATTCATTTTACTATTTTTTTGGTTTTAATAGGTCATAATGCAAGCACGTTATAATGCACTTGCATTATGGGCTTGTTGTGGTCAATCCTTAGGCTTGGCATACCAAGCCATAACATGAGTGCATTATAACGCGCTTGTAGTATGAGTTTTCATAACTTTTTAAAAAAATTGTCCACAAATTGGCTACCCATCTTCATGCACCTACCTAGGTAGGGGAAGAGAAATAAACAAGATTCTCATGATGCTCAATTATTGGATCCTCTAACACCAAGATACCTTCTTCATAAGTAGATGAGGTATCAGGAGAAGAAAAAATATGATGTCATGATTATCCATGATTGTATCCTCTTGTATGAAAACCTTCTCACAAGTAGGAGAAATATTGGGAGAAGAACTAGCATGTTTATTAATGCTTTCATTTCATTTCCTTAGATTATTCTCATAGGTATAAAAATTATAATTAAACAAGCCATGTGTTACCATATCAAAATCACATCTTTGAAAAGGAAGAATGTTTTTACTTTCCATATGGATCAAATGAACAAAATCAAATAGGTTTGAGAAACATAATGCAAAAATAAAAATCAGATTTGGACAAAGGACACAGATAAGAATTCACAAAAAAAAATTGAGCTCAAAATGCTTGGAAAAGGGCACCTAGGGTGCCTATGTCCTACATAGGTTTTTGAAAATTTCAAATTTTTATGTATAATAATATTTAAGGATCTTAGGTCTTTTTGTGAACAGGCCGAATAGTGAATATTTTTCTAAAATTTTCCCAGCTTATGATTATGTAATTCAGAATGAAAGTGTGCATCAATTTGTAAAAAAATTAATAAAAGAAAAATGTAAATGTAATTTCTAGATCTAAGATGCAACAATTGCCTAATTCTAATATGCGACAATCTGAAAATGATGATGATAATGCCTTTTTGAAACAAAACAATGCAATTTTTCACTTTTTGAGCTATATGCAAGATGCCTAAATGGATGCAATGAACACTTTCAAGTTTGATTTTAGATTTAAATGACCTAATTCATATTTGTGAATGTAATTTTGAGATGTAGATCTGAGCTATAATGACTAAAATAAACCCTATTGCAACTTATAGTGCAATATGATATGCCAAAATTTTTATTTTTTTATGTTTTTTATGATGCAAAAATGAATGCCTAAATGAACAATGCAAAGTAATGAAATAAAAAACCTACATCTAGGATGAATTTATTCAAATTTCAGAAGGTATATAATGTTAACATGTTGGGCTTACCAAAATGAAACATAGAAAAAGTGAAACCCTAGGATTTTACCCCTAGGATTCAACACATTTTCAAATGGTTTTTCATTAGAGATTTGAGGTAGTGAGGGTTTGATGGATTTGGACAAGATATAAGACTGACTTACAACTTGAAAGGTGAGTCAACTTTCCCTTGACCAAATTTGAAATGATCCTAATGATGAAATGCAATGATTCAATTAACCTAATGATGCAAATTAATATTCTGATGCAAATACTATAGATCTTAGATATCACAGAGAAATTTAGACTTTAGAAATGGACTGAGTGGGACACTATGCACCTATGGTATAAATTTGAGCCTAATTTTTGAGGATGTTTCCTCTGAGGGTGCCATTATCCTAGTAGGTTTTTTTGAATCTATTTTCCTAGTCCTTGAGAGACGGATTAGAACTTTTGATTCTGTTTGTAAATTTGTCGAATCACTATCGGATCTTTCTGTAAGTGAGTTCTCATGAGTTGTCAAGGTGTAGGATTTTTATTGCAACAATGAATAATCGATATTCATTCTTCCTTCAATCCTCTTAAGACTTGAAACCTGCACATTCAAAGAGGGTAGAAAGGTTGTGACATTTAGGGGCTTGCCTTAGTCAAACCCTTAGTTAGTGTTTCCACTTCCACAACAACAATATCAATTATAAAAGGATAAATTATAGGAAGGAATGATGAATCCAAAAAGTGTTGGAACTCACCACCCTTCAATGGCTTCCTTGAAGGACTGAAGTCATACACATCTCCTCAAGGTTAAATGGATCTTGAATTTCTTGAATTGCTTGAAGACCTACAAGGATTAGTCTTCATAAACAATATAAAAACATAAACATGAACACACTCACATACACTTTGACATGATTTTTGGATCTTGAACTATTGCACTAAATCCTCTAATTTCCACTCTTGACTTGCTTAATAATGCTCTTGATAATAACTCTTACCTTTGATTCTCAATACTTTCACTTAGTTTTCAAATGCAATAACTATGTATTTATACACAATTATTCTCATTCCTTGAGAAATTAAATCCCAATGTCTCACTTTAGATATTTAAATTTTAAATAATAAGATGTTAACACCAACATATTTGAATTTGGAGCCAAAATAGGGGATATAGGCGCCCTAGGCACCAATGTCCCAACCCTAATTTTTGGAACTTAAAGAGATGGGGGAAAAATATTAAATGAAAGCATTTGTTTTTTGCTTGAAAATTGTTAGAAATGTTTAAAATGGGCCACATAATACATAATTTACTAAATTAAGTGATCAATTAGGTCCAATAACTTAGGGGGGAGAAAAATATAGTGTGAAATTGTCAAGGGTGACAATTTACAACACTACAATATGATATTGAAAGATTGTTCCTATTGTTTCGAGATGAGTTCTTGATCATTAGTGATGGTATGTTTCTTTTATCTATTTGAATTGAATAAGTTAGCAAAATCATTAGTTTATTAATGACATTTAATAGATTCTTGTCTCAAATGTGTGCATGCAATATGGTGGTTTGATGTGATGTAGCTTTAAAAATTGAATATTTTATTTTTCCCTTGGTGATTGCATTGATTTTATATTTGATTGTGTGAATAATGATTATTGTGATATTGGTTTTGTTTATGTTTCTTAACTTTCTAGAATTGGTGGATTAGATGGAATTTATCATTGTCCATTAAGATTAATTTATTTCTTATTTTCTCAACTTACCTTAATATTTTATTGTTTATTTTTTAATCACATCTCTAGATAGCTTTAAATATTTAAGAGCAAGATGAATATTTAGATCTATTAAAGTTGTTGTAACATTGGATGAAACACAATGAATCTAAACTTTAAAAGGTTGTAAGTGGTTTTTTAAGGATATATTTTCATTTTATTTGATTTTGCATGTTCTAAGAGTATTTCTTAGAAGTTTAGATTACAAAATACCCCTTGTTTAACATATCACACAAACCATTAAGCTACTCATCATGGTCAAGACCTAGCTATAAAGGAACCTTAGAGTATAAATTATTTTTGTTCAAGAGAAGTAACTCGATCTATTATTACTCAAAGTTGGTTGTGTTGAAACCATTATCAACACCTATCCTTTGCATAAATTTTCAATATTAGGGGTAAGTTTAACCCCCTTTTTAATTGCATCATTAAACACACGAGTTGATGACTCATTAAAATTTAAGCACCTTGACAAACTATAGGATTAGGTCCATTCCTACCCAAGTCATCAAAAAGATATCTATACCTTTTAGTAGAAAGTTTCTTGGGAACTTTATCAATAAAGCTAGGGAATCTTGACAAGCCCCCATTAAGGAAGGAATAAGATAAATCTCCCTTTTCAATGAGTCATCAACAACCACAAAACTAGGGCTAAAAATACCATTATTTTCATTAAGGATGCCCTCAAGATTATTGCTTCTAAGTTTAAAGGGGAATAAGGCCACTAACATCCTCTTTGTTAATACATTCACTGATTGGAAGTATGGTTGAGGAGTTCCCCCACTTTATCAACATTATTTTCTTCACTCACATTATTACCACTACTTTTAAGATTATGATAGTTCAAAACATGACAACTTTTTTATGAAAGTGACAAGAGCCTAGACCTCATAGAACATTTATTTTACAACAAATATTTTTACCATGTAGTATACAAATAACAATCTAGGCAATCCTTAGATACATCCAAATAAAAAAACCTTGGCATTCATATGAGGAAGAGGATACTTAGTAGATCCTCTATGTTAACCACCTCTCCTAATGGTTTTAATTGATTAGGAAAATAAACCATTTAGTAGGAGGAATATGTAAACCCTCAATTTATCTTAGAGAGGTATAAAAGATCACTTCATCAAGCTGAAAAATAGGATCCTAAGTAATGTACCTAAAAATTGACTTTCCCACTTTTTAAAATTTTAGTAACAATCCTCCTTTGAACAACCTTAGTTTTAAAGTAAATAAAAACAATTATTTACCACTCTACACATATTCAAATAGAGCCCTAATTTTTACCCTAAACAAAAATTATTCAATCATAAAAAAATCTAGAGGGCATAAAATCCTTACAAGGACAAACAAAGAAAAAGCTAGTTATTTTTGAACCTTTATTCTTCCAAACCAATAGCATTCAAAATTTCTTATTAGGTATAATTTTTAACTAATAAAGGGTTTATCTTGGACAAAATATCCTTGTCAACTCCTTAGCATTCTCCCCTAAAACTAAAATAGTTTTATATGATTTTTCATTATCATTTTTGTCACTATTTTATGAACTAGGCCCCAAAGAACTGCTAGAAATATACATCTTAGTAGGCAAGTATCACTAAATTTGTACCTTGCCTCCTCTTGTGTGGAAATGAAACCAAGCCTGATTGATAATTAGGGTGTCAAAAATAGAGTGAAATGAATAAAAGAAGAAATAGACTAGTAAAATTCAAAGCCCTATAGACAACCACAACACAAAAATGTAGAAAAGATTAAGAAAAAGAAAAGAAACAACATAGAAAATAAATACCACCACATCTAGAAATAAGAGAGCAATAGCCATGTAGGGTGATCTTTTTTCTTTCCCTTGCACCACCTCTCTCTTTCCTCTAGTATTTACTAGCTCTTAAATAAACTTTTTATAGCAAATATCTAGAAAAGAAAATTTTATTTACTTAAATTATTAAAATTATTTTATTATATTGAGAATAAGCTTTATATAGTAAATATATAATAAATATTATTTTTTTATGTGGGTGGAAGATTTTTATTAAAAATCCTTGATTAAATAAATTATAGATAGAGAGCTTATAAATTGATTATACAATATTAAAGGACACCTTTCAATCTTCAAAATTTAAGTTAATTTTTTAATGTTGTGATGATTTGTTGCATCTTATGCAACAACTTGTATGTTTTTTTCCTAATACTTTGACTACACTATTTCATTTTCTATTAGTTTTTTCTTGTTGTAATTTCCTTTTTTAAGTTAATCTAATTAGAAAATAAAAAATATCTAACATAAAATGTATATGTCTCTCCTAACTTTTATACAAGAACCCAATGATGATTTGATGCTAGATTTTAATATATTTAAATATTTAAAGCAAAATACATTATTTTTATATGGAAATAATTCCTACACCTTTAAGTTATCCATTGAACAATTCATATATTTAATAATGTTTACAATGTTCTTATTTCTCTATTCCACGCATGACCATTATATTTGAGCTAGACCTTTTAAAATTCCAATGCGTATAATATTGGAATGAATAATAAGATATCATTATATGGATTCTATATGTGGGAAAATAAATATCAAGTTTACAAAAAGCGAATATTTTCAATGACTAGATGACATTTAGGTTATAAACTTTATTGAAATAGAATTTATGCATTTAATGTACCATAGTCATTTCATTGTCTAACTTGTTAGATATTAGACAAATAAAGAATAACACGTTGATTTTAACTAGATAATCATTTTTTTATAATATTGAACTTTTCATGAAAAAGAAATACCCTACATCTTCATTGTTTTTATCCACAATCAAAAAAAATTATATATAAAAAATTAAACCAAATCTAGTCCATTTCCTTCCATTATTTAATCCTTGTAAAATGAACCCTCTCCTACTTTCATCATTTATTATTTAGCATCTAATTCTTTTTATATATTTAAACAAAAGGTGTCTAATTTTTTTTAAAAAGGAATGAAAGTGTCCGTGCAAGGGATGAATGATAAAGAAGTGTCCGTGCAATGAATAAATAAGCACGTTCATCATTCTCCCACGTGTCTCCATCTCATTAATTGTTTTACCTTTTGCCTTTTTTTCATTGGAATCCAAATTTTAATGTCCTTACGAGAGCTTTTTTCTAAGTTTTTTCTCTCAAATAGTGTGAAATGTTGTGTTTTCTTAGTATTTTAGGTTATAGTATTTTGAAATTTAAATAATTAAGGTAATAAAAGGAAAATATAAGATTATTTACACTAAACTTTTAGTTTTTATTTATATAAGATAATTAGTCTTTAATATTTTATTGTTTCAAAGTAATTTTTAATTTTTAAATTTTATAGAGATGCATTATTTATTTTTTTAAAGTAAATGATTACTTTTGTTTTAATTGGTTTCTTTTAAGTTGTAAGTTTTTAATTTTCATATTGATCATCATAAAAGTATTATTTTTCTTTATGTTCTTTTGTATTCATACACGAGTTTATATAACATTATTCTTATTTTAATATGATGGCAACATGTCCTTTTCCTTATGCTCTTTTGTGTATTCATGCACTAGCCTATATAACTTTATTCTTCTTTTAATATGATGACAACACGTACTTGGTATTCAATATTCTCAGAGGAATATATATTTTCTAATTTACATGCATTCTTTTATATTTTAATATATTTTAAAGGAATCTGAACGCTAAATGAGATGCCATGCCATCAAGATTTATAGTCCTTTCATATTTGACAAATCATTAATAAGATTTAAATAAGCATGATATTGTCATTTTTTCTTGATATTTATTTTATTTATTCAATTGTTAATTATTATATCTTAACCTATCATATATGCTAAATTAGGCCTAGAGAACACATCAATATTCTTCTAACCAATGATATGAATTATTTTCTAACACTTTTATTTTCTACAACCCATTTGACATGATTGTCTTGAATTGTGATGCAATTGAGGAAAGGTTCCACCATCCTTTACTTGATCCTTCAAAGACTAATGCTCACATATGCTCTATTTAATATAAAATGATTAATAGTCCATTAATTTTTTGAGATGTCAATGACTTATTAATTGCCAAACAATTGTGATTCCTTCAATATTTTTCTTAAAAGTCTATGTGAGTGCATTTATAATAAATGAAAAGGGGTATTAAGGTGAATATAAAGAGACATAAATCACTCCACTCACCCATAATAGCAAAAATGATCATATCTAAACAAGTTAAACTAGGTGTAGGAAAATACCCAATAAACTATTTAAAAGGAATAAAAACATGTTCCATCATTCCCAATTAAGTGTCTCTTAGGTGGGTGAAGAAATATTAATCTTGACAATATGTAGCCTAATTAGGTACCCATGTACATAATAATTTCTACACAAAGAAGAGAGATCAAATCCCCTCAATCAAGAGAGAGAAATATCCCCAAAGGAAGGAGATGAAAGAGAGAAGGACAACATGACTCAAAATAAAAGAATATTCCACTACAAGATCAATGGATCCTCATAATAGAGAGAATGAACATGTAGATAGTCTCATCATCATGAGTGCTAAAGTAGGTCCCTTTATATAAAATAATGCATCATCCCTTTTAAATAATAAAATCCTATGGTACAAGTTTGTTGAATTCCCACTCCAAAGTTACTAGAATGAACAACAAAAATAGGATGAAAGTCTCTATAAATTTCTCAAATTTTACCATGTAGACGTTGAAAAGAGTCATAATTGAATTAGTAATATCAGGTCCAATTGAAGAGAGTGATCATCCAAAACAATGTGAAAACTAATGAAGAACATGAACCAAAGATGAACATGATCACTTAGTGTGTCGTTAGTTCTAATGGATAGGATCCTATATTTCATTCATTGGAATGATGGAGGAAGTGTGAATACAACTTTGTACCTATGCTAAACATGAACAAACACAGAAGGATTAGTCATTATTAGCATAAACAAATCGCATTCCCTATGAAATACTTGAAATCACAAAGCATGAAACAAACACTATAAAAACATGAAAGAGCATGAAATAAGTGAATGAAACAAAACTAAGTAACCCCAAACCTCCATCCCATAGGGGGATTGGTACCAATTTGATGTGGAAAGTGGTCCTTTCACAATCCCTTAGTGGACAAGCTCCAAGAGTTGTTGATAAGTGTGGTGATTTTGATGCCAAATGGTGATAAGTCTAAGCTAAAATGATGAAGAAAGCATGTGATTGTGGATGAAAATGTGTAGCATATAACCTTGCATGGGATGATGGATCCATTCTTCATAAGAGAGCCTTCTATTTACAAGACTCAAGGGTTGTAAGAAGAGGTGAAATTAGGCAGTGTGGGACTAAAATGAGGATCAATAGCCTTATGACAAGTGTCACAAGGCTAAGAGAAGTAATAGGGATATGTGCCCACACAAGTGTGTGCACATATTGGGAAGAGGGGTGTAAGAGGGAGTTGATGCATAGGTGGCTTGTGTAAGAGGAATGTAAGAGGCCATTTAAGGAATGTGGGTGAGAATGTAAAAGACAAGATGACATGTAAAAGGCTATTTAAAGCCTTTTGTAAGAGAAAGGTGGCTCTTGTAAGAGCATTAAAGGCATTTGTAAGAGGCTTTTAATATTTGGGAGGGAAAGTCAAATGAAGGAGTTATTGAAAGAATATTCCAAGAGAATATCCTTTTTGTGAGGGTAAATAACCCATTTAATTAATTTAAAGAAATTAATTTCATGTGCAAGTGGGTTAGTTAATCATAGGTTTATTTAACCTTGGTGGGGTTATAAGCTAGAGGATTGGCTAATGAAGATTAGTAGGTGGTTTAAGGTTAATTAATCTAGAATTAATTAATCTTAGATGGGTTAGGGATTTGGAAGAATATGAGATTTAATTAAATAAATAGATTTATTTAATCAAATGAGAAGACGGGTTTTAATTAAATGATTTGCATTATTTAATTAAATGGGGTGCGAATTAGTAAGAAAGGGGTTAATTAATCCAATAAAATTAATTATTTGATTAATAGGAGAAAATGATGAATTTAATTTAAGGTTAATTAATCCAAAATTAATTAATCTTAGGTGGGTTAGGGATTTGGAAGAATATGACATTTAATTAAATAAATAGATTTATTTAATCAAATGAGAAGACATAGGGGTTTTAATTATATGATTTTCATTATTTAATTAAATGGGGTGAGAATTAGTAAGAAAGGGGGTTAATTAATCCAATAAAATTAATTATTTGATTAATAGGAGAAAATGATGAATTTAATTATACAATATAGATTATTTAATTAAATGGTTAGTCAAAAGTGATTTAGGATGAAAATGATGTTAATAATCAGATTCAGATGCATAATATTGATTAGGACTATTTAAGTGTCTACATTTTTCCCCTCTTTGAAGTAAAGTACATGTTACATTAAGATTGATGCATTTCAAAATCAACTCTGCTGCCAAGATCAAAATTCAAAAATTTCCTTTTTTTTGGATGCCCCACTATTGCACCAAACGAAAGGAATTATGTTGCTACATTGCCCCCTTGAGAGATTGGGCAAAAAATCCAATTTATGATCGAGATCATGATAAAATAATGAGGGGAGTGGTTCTACTGATTAGATAAGAAAAGATAATTCTTTAGAAAGATCAAATATTTGATGTAGACAATTTGATGATGTATAGAAATTCATAAGCCATGGGTAGCCTCATATATGGATTAACCATTGATATATTTTGATAAATTGCATAGATTTGATACTTGGAAAGAAATGTTAGTAAAGATAGAAGAATAAGAAGAATAAGATAGATGGATTAACCATTGATTGTGCTATTGATTTAGAAGTCCAAAAAGTCTATGATTCCTCGAGACTTTATTAAATATGGTGATGAGTGATGATGATTTTCTTATCCATGGATTGGGACACGAATGAAACAATATTCATTATGTTTGATAAAACACATAGATATGATGCATCAAGGTATGGACAACCCGAATGGCATTGTATCTAGTGCGATGGAATTTGACTCGACAAACAAATAGGAGTATTCCTGTTCACACCTGACATACGAAAACCTCACTACGATGTATTTTAGAATTTTTTAAAATCTTAGACCAAAACACAAAAAGGCATAACCTATCTATGTAATATTCAATAAGCTATCCAAAACACCTTCTGTACACACCTAACAAAGCAAGTATTCACCAGGGTTATATTGCAAGAACATCCCACAAGCACAACAAACAAAAGATAATGATTAATGCCCAATTCCTTTCTCTCTAAATCATTTTGATTGACATCATTGAGAGGTCATTGGAATGGGTGCAATAAGATAAACCACAAGAAAAGATCAAGTGAACAAACATGTCAATGTTCTTCATACCTCTAGCCAAAGGGATGTGTTTTGTTTAGGATAAGTATCCAACATGATTTCCAAAGATAATGCCCATTGTAGGAAGGATGCATCCTACGACATGTTCGTGGATGGTGGAAAGTTGATAGGTTGTTTAGAAGGCCATTGATATAAGGTTCAATTGACATGCTTGAGAATGATCAAGATTTTTATTTTTATGTTTAAAGGTTTTACTTTTGTTGATTGTTGTACTTGTTATTCAATATTCTCAAAGGAATATGATGACATGTACTTGATATTCAATATTCTGAAAGGAATATATATTTTCTAATTTACATGCATTCTTTTATATTTTAATATATTTTAAACGAATCTGCATGCTAAATGAGATGCCATACCATCAAGATTTATAGTCCTTTCACATTTGAAAATTCATTAATAAGATTTAAATAAGCATGAGACTATAATTTTTTCTTCATATTTATTTTATTCATTCAATTTTTAATTATTACATCTTAACCTATCATATATGCTAAATTAGGCCTAGAGAACACATCAATATTCTTATAACCAATGATATGAATTGTTTTCTAACACTTTTATTTTCTACAACCCATTTGACATGATTGTCTTGAATTTTGATGCAATTGAGGAAAGGTCCTGTTATGCCCTTTGCACAAACACCCCATTTAGAATGGGGACCCTCTTTTTGTTCGCTTCGCCGGGTCGCTTTGTTATTGCCTCATTTTGCATGCCCCTATTTTGGTGTTCTAAGTGGTCAGCGAGCCTTAGATAGTTCATCTTGAGTTGACCATGTTGTGCCCCCCCTCAAATTTTCAAGGCTCTAGGCCTTCAACAAGTTTCACTGGCTTTCTACCTTTGCCTTTCAAATTGGCATCCTTGGAGCCAAATGGGTCCACCTAGTCGGACCACCCGTCATGGATTTCTCCCTTCCCATGACCATTTGAAAACGGTCATCACCTGGCATCCTTCCACCCGCCAGAACCTGACCCTTTGATCATTGTTCTCCATTGCTAACCTGTCAAGCGGCTAACTATCAGCTGTTGCCTACCTGTTGGGTTCCGACCTTCCTGTGGCTATTTTCAAAATTGTTGCTCACCAATCGCCAAGGCCACTATATGACCATTAATGCAAGGCATTTAATGCACTATTTTCTATAAATAGCCAAGTTTGAGTTGTCATTGTCATCCTGTCAGTTGATCAGAATGAGTCAGAGCCAGCTTCTAGTGCCGCCTTCACGCCTGATGAGTTCCACCTATGGTTCAAAGCATCTGCTAACTGTTCCTTAACCTCATTCATCAGGATCTTGAGTTAGGTTTTCCGCCGCATGTTTTACTTTGAGTTTTCTTTTATTTTGATGCAAAATTGCTAAATCCGGAGGGAGAAAAATTGAAATTAGCTAGAGTTAACTAGGGTGCTTAAAACCCACATGTTGGAATCTTCATAAAACTTTAAAATCGCCTAATTAGCCAGCTACAAAACTAGCACTCTCCACCATTGTTCATTGGCCAGGGATTTTTCCTCCTGTAGGCTCGAACCCTCCCATCACCATCAATAAAATTTGAAAATGAATTGAACCTAACAACGATGAACTCCTCCGTTGGGTTCGCCCGCGCGAGAGGACTCCATTCCTTAGCTGCCTAGACTTAGCGTAAACTCATGAAAGAAAATGAAGAGCCTTTGACCCATTTGGATCCACCTCTATGGATCTCCATCTATAGACTGCCCTATGGCTTCTCCATTTCAAATAGCTAAACACTAGTGACCTTTCGATAGGTGGGTTCTACCTTAGTCACTACCCCTCAAACTCAAATCCAGAAAAATATAAGTCGCGATTCTTCACGGGTCCCTCACAGTGGACTTTCGCTAGTAGAGTTCCATGTATGCTTGACTGACTCAAATGACTTTCATCGCCCACTCGTCCGACCATCGGCTCCTAGGCTTGTCTTTTCCAGCTATTTTAACTTGCACTCCAAACAACCAAGTAATGACCTCTTTCCAGGCCCTACCTGGCGAACTTCCATCTGTGGACCATTGTGGTGAACTTGCCATCCCGAACGACTCTTGACATCGAGCACCCCGCCTTCCAGGTCCTGACTCCATCGTGGCTGTTTGAATGCGAATATGAAATTTCTAAGTGTTGAACCTCAAGCGGGCCATCTCCTGTAGACTTCTGCCATCAGAAATCCATCTCTGCTCCATTGTTCTCAAATGGAAAGCTATCCCCATCCACCTGCTACCCAAAACCCGGCTTTCCCATAGCCATTGAACTATCCAACAATAAATGAATGATGCCGAGGCCTCCTATCAGACTCGATGTCACGGGTTTCCCTTGTTGGGCGGCTGTCTAACTTTCACCATTTCAAACAACCATCACCTAGTGGCTATCCTCTCCTTCTGACCTGAAATGCATGAATGACCATTGAGCTATGCCATCGACTTCCATAGCTTTGGGTCCTCTACAGAACTCCACTCGCAGGCCACCGTATTGCTGGTGTCATCTCTATGACAAACCTCAAATAGCCAAGCTTCCCTATGTTTTTGATTGCTCAAATGAGGATCTTAATGCCCTCCAATCTTCAAAGGGACTTTGACCCACGTGCCAAAATAGAGAAACCTCTGTGATGGACCCTCACATATTAACCAAATATTAAGGCGGATTGAGACAGGTGAGCCGTCATGCCCTAATTTTCTTCCATCCTACAATTGCTTCCAAATGGCCATCAGCCCAGGGAAGTCTGATCCCCTGGACCTGAATTGCTCAAACTCCTTCATGTGAAAAGATAATGTCAATTTGGAAGAGATGTTAGGATTCTTAAATGATGGATTATCTAATCTAACATCATTTTGTAGGATTTTGGATAACTTTCCCATGTTTTCATGCTTGAATGTGCTTACCTCTCTCTCGCCCACAAGATATATGGAACCAGGTGCAGGACCCTCAAAGGTGGCCGTAGAGAAGGACGAGGGAAAGAAAATAGCCAAAGCACCCCATGGAAAAGAAGACAAGGAACAAATGACATACAAGTTCCAAGGGGAACCTCTCAACTCCAAGGTCAACACAGCTTGGAAGGAGGTCTCAAATATAAACATCGGATACGTGGGTATTGATGAATTCAAGCAAAGGGTTCAAATCAATCGCACAATAGAAATTGTGAGAAAGATCAGAAGTAGTGGATTGGCCAAAGCTACAGGCTTCCCTCCTACTCTTATCACTCCCAAAATCGTAATGGCCTTCAGGGAGGCATATCAACTAGAGACCATGACAACTGGGGACAAAGATGGAAATGTTCTGGCTGACTTCCCCGCCAAGTCAATAGGAAAGATCTTCCATATCCCTACCTTCAGGGAGATGGAGGAAGAAACCAAGGAATATGGAAAGGAGATGTGGGATGAAGATCCCCTCAAATGCAAAAGAATTATAAATCAATACGAGTTGAAAGAGAAGAGGGGAAGTGTTGCAAAGGTGCTCCAGGAGCTCTTTCGTAGTGACTTTTATGAGGATTACCATGACTTGGTAACCCTGCTAAGCAAAGTCATGGGCCATCCAACTGCAACCTACTTCTAGGAGTGGATGTTGTACTTCATAGAGGAGATCCTCCAAGGAAAAACCAAGTTCTATTTGGCGGGAATTATCAACAACTGCTTGCATGAACAATTTATGGCTGTAAAGAATACCTTGCGCTTCTACATGACCTCTTACCTCGTATATTTTCTAGTTGACAAGACACAATATGGGGGATTATTTAGGGCTCCTGATATAGAACCAAGTAGAGAGCTAAAGGTCTATGATAGATACCCCCAACTACAGTACAAAAACTTCAAGAGGGATTACTGCAGAGTTAATGACACTTTCATAGGTCACATTATCAGATTGCTCAGGGGTGACTTCGAAAGGGGGGTCTCCCACAATGCTAATGCTTTCCTCCACTAGTTTTCTTTCGTATTCATACAATTCCCTAAGTTTACCTACATTTGTGCTAAAGGGTTCTTGGAGAAACCATACAAGTTGCCCCGGTACCCAAATGACTGGATAATATTGTTATAACTCTCTTGATAGCTAAGGCATGCAAATGCCCTCTTGAGAAACAAACATAAGGCAAGGATTCCTTACCCCATTTCCTTCGGCCAAGGGCAGTCTGAACTCCATACCTCTCAATGTGCAAACAATTTAGATAAGGAACTTGTGGAGTATAACCTAAGGTTCCACACTTCCCGGCTGTGAATGAACCCCTATGGTAAACTAAAGAAGATGGTCATAGTTGAATACGCCCATGGGCATAGTGTTGAATATTTCTAGGCCAATTGCAAGGATGAAAATGAAGTGCAAATGAGGCACTACATGTGCATGACCACATATTTTGTGAAAAAGGTCAACTTGTTCCCTATGCCGGATTAGGTAGTAGAAGATGAAAACACAATGATTGATCCTCAGTACAATGTAGTTGCTAACCTCCTGCTGCCGCTGATCGATTGGGATGAACAAGAGGTTGATGACCTCACTATTTTGACAAATCCCATGGAGGCTAGAACAAAGGAATGGATTGATGGGTGGATTTACCAATTGAAGCAACAAGGGGTCACTTTGACCTATGAGGAGCTTGAGGATGAGTTTACAAGTGAAATTGATAGTGAGACAATAGATGGAGAAACCTCAAAGTCTCCTCCAACCACCAGGTTGAGGAAGAGAAAAGAAGTGATTGAAATTCAAGCCAAGCCAAAATTCTATGCGAGAAAAGCAGCGGAGGGTGAACCTTCCAAGAAACATAAAACATTGGGCATGCCCACCATCCAGGAGGACCTGCTCCATGAAGGAGAAGAGATAGAGGCTGAGTAACTGAAGTCTCCACCTGTTGCCTCCACTCTTTCCACTGCTACTACTGATGTTGTTGCTACTACTGCCCCTCTACCTACTTCTCAGGCAATGGTTGCTACTTCTTCGCCTGCAGTGGACATCTCAATTCACCTTGCCTCCACTCCACCCATGACCCAAGTAATGATAATAGACTCTTCTTTTGCCACCACCTCTCTGATTTCCTCTGCCTCCATGTCTTTGATGACATCTCTCCTTCTTCCTACAACAACAATACCAACCATGCTCTCTTGCTTCCAGAGGCCTCTCGCCATATGCAAAACATTCTTGCGGAGTTATCTGGCGTGCTAATGAACCAGACCATTCAAGCTACCTTGGAAAAAATTGCTACCAGTCTTCCTATCCATACTCCTCCAACTGAACTTCCAGAGATGAAGGCTACCATGGAAATATCAGAGGAGTTGGAGAGACAAGAGAGGGAAGCTGATGATTACCATGAGAATCCTGTTGGGACTATAAATTTATGAAAGCTTTCACATGTTTTCACACCCCTGAGTTTCCAATGGAGTCTTTATCACAAGCACATGGGTTTGTTTTCATGTCATTTCTA
The DNA here is from genome assembly GCA_007258455.2 of Sequoia sempervirens. Taxonomy (NCBI): domain Eukaryota; kingdom Viridiplantae; phylum Streptophyta; class Pinopsida; order Cupressales; family Cupressaceae; genus Sequoia; species Sequoia sempervirens. The sequence goes on along the minus strand of VDFB02102356.1, from coordinate 33,329 downwards.
CTCACATTTTTCCATATTGCCCCATTCAATCCATCGGGTTATGAATTTTTCATATTGTGGTCCATATCAGCATAGGTCTGTCTAGGTCTCCCTGACCTATGTTGCTTGTCTATTTGCTGCAGGTAATCAGCAAGACTTTTTCATTGTTGCAACAACTGGCATTTACCTATGGGTGGCTATTGGCATGACATTCGTACTATTTCGGCGACCGAGGGTGAACTTTTCGGCGTAAGATCTTTCATCGGTATTGGTCTCGATGAGTGACCTTTGGTCTCGCCGACACTACACATGGGGTTTCTATCGAGTAGCTTTCGGCGTGAGTTTAGTCCTCGGTGGAAGCTCTTATCGAACTCATCATGTCTCACCAACCAGAGAAAAAGAATACATCATATCGGCATGAGTTAGGGTCTTTGGTGGGATGTCATGGCGATCTTCATATGTCTTACCGACTTTGCACAAGTGTTCACTTCGGCTAGAGTCGTAATTTTCAACATTGTGTCTTGGCAAGCCCGTCGGGTTTTGCCGACAATACAAAATGGTTTTCTTTCGGCGAAAGGTTGGCATTATCTTGGCGAGCAAGTGTGAGCTCGGGTGTTTTGGTATGACACAAAATAATCTACAGGATGTCTCGCCGATAGTTGGAAGTTATAGCAACATACATGGGGCAGATAGACTTGTCGGCAAGAAAGGACTTATGTCACAGCGACCATAGTGAATTATGGGAGACTTTCGGTATAACGAAGTGCTATCTGCAGGATGTCTCTCTGATACCATTAAGTTACATCGACAGTGAATAAAAACAAAAGTGCTCATCGGTGAGAGATATCTCTGTGTCTTAGTGAATGATTGGTACATTATGAGAAGCATATCAATGAAACATTGTGTTTGTTGTATGACATCTCCCCGACTCAGGAAAGTTACGGTGACAGTGGATGAAAGCGTGATAGAATGCATCTCGGGGAAACATAATGAAATCACTATGACATCTCCCTGATGGTTGACAGTCACGGTGAAATAGAAAGAGCAGGGGAAGCGATTAACAAGTGAATTGCCTTCGACATAGCTGCTACATTGTCTCACCGACTATTTCACTAGTGAACAATAGAAATACAAATCTTGTGGCCGATAGGTTGATGCTCGATAACTGTTGCAGGCTGACCTAATTTGAGCCCAAATTCTATGGAGGGCTGACATGATATTTCAATATGATTTATTTTATCATGCTGGTGTATAAATTAGCATTTTATAATTGTAAAACAACACCAGTTATTAGATATTCAATACACTGCAAGTAGATATAGTAGAATAAAGTTATCAGATCAGAGACTATTGTTGCATGATTTCAGAATGGAGGTATTTAAGAAAATCAGTTGATGTTGCTACATTTTTCTGGTGCCAATTATTTGTTGAATCTAATGAAAGTATTGCTAAGTTGTCTCCAAGATGGATTCTTTCTGATTGTTTAAATTGATATAACAAGTTTGTATTCAATTTATCAGTGCACATTTGTTGTACTTGTGTGATTGATTGATTGGTTCTTTCAAGTAAAGACTAAATCCTTTTAGTTAATCACAATAATTAGAGAGATTCATTTGGATTATTCAAGTGGAGCTTAGTAATTACATAATTGCATGTTTATACAAGTTGTAAACAAAATATATGCCAGATAATTTGAGTTTTCTCCAGGGAAGTGTTGCTCATCCTGATCTCATTTGACTCTGCATACCCAATAAGGCACTGGTCTCTTCATTTTCATCATTAAGATTCATTTATTCTCTTTATATCTATTCATTGAGCATTTTAGGATTTAGATTAAGAAGATTGCTATCAAGCTTGATTTCATTTATTCACTTCCATCTTCCATTGTGGACAAATCATTGTGCAAGAAAGATAATCATAAGTCAAGTCTACTTTATTCAGAAAGGTACACCCACCCAGGTTAGCAGTACTTGAAGAGTAGAAGGTTGAGTTCTCTTTACCTTGTCTATTACCCTAAAGCATATCAAGAGATTGGTAGCCTCTTGAGGCATTTAGCCTGTGTTTTTTAGAGCTAAAAAATTGGGGACTCTACTGGGGAACACATTCAGAATCAAGGCCTTTCATAGAGTCAGGAACTATATACAGACTCTACTGGGGATAAGAAACATTAAGTATTTTCTCATTTTTAGACAAAAGTGAGTGGTGACTCTGACAGAAATTTTGCAGCTGTTCATCATGAATGGAAGAAGATCTCAGTATACTGGAGCTCCTGCTGGTAGCAGTAAGTGGACACACAAAGATGACAAAGCTGATAAAGGAAAGAGGATCAATGAGGACATGTGCATAACAGACAAAGGCAAAGCACCAAGAGCACATTGTGAAACATATAATTGCTATGATACATGGAGAGGTGATTCGAGTGCAGAGCCTTGTACCCTAGAAGATCAAAGAAATCCTTTCCCTTCTCTCGATCCTCAGAAATAGGCTGAGTTTGAAGCTAGAAAGAGGCAGGAATATGATCTAGAAATGCAGGGTGATCAGAATGAACCTATTGATCATGCATCTCCTCAAGAAGATTATGAATCTTTGAGTTTTGACGACATCAAGGCGTTGTTTGAATCCCAAGAAAAGGAAAGAAAAGAATAGGAAAAGGCCTAGATGATACAAGCAATAAAAGAATCCAAATTACAGAAAGCACAAGTTACTAATTAGACAGCTGATTGCCCCCCAAAGTATGTACCACCTCATAAGTAGGGTAGTCATGGTGCAGGGCCATCTAATCAATCAAATGCTCAGAACCATCAGACTGGGAATCACTATAAGCAACCAAATCATCCACCTCATATTCCCACACAACATACATGTATGCATCCACCTCCTGGCCAATATTTTATCCCACAGTATAATGCACAGTACAACAATCATATGCACCAGCATCAGTGTCCACCTATTCCTCCCCCTCACCAGCATACATCCATGATCAAACAATTTGATTTAGCAGGTTTTCAGTTATACCCTTACCCTATGGATGGCAGTTGGAGGGGTATGGTGCCCAAATTCATAGGAAGTAATGCAATTACTGCTGAAGAGCATTTGAATAATTTCAATGTTTTCATCCAAGACATAGATGTGTCATATGAAGATTTACACATGAAGTTTTTTATGATGTCACTTATTGAAGATGCTAGGGATTGGTTTAACAACTTGCCTGCATTTTCAATCAATTCTCAAGTATTCCAAGATCAATTCTTAGAACAATATGGGAATCTAAATGCACCAGATGCAACTCTTCATGAACTGATGTGAATTTAGAAAAATTAGAATGATTCAATTTATGATTTCAACTGACAATTCAATAAGTTGCAGACTAAGGTACCTCCTGGATCAAGGCTGCCAGATTCTGTAGCTTTGAGTGTTTATTTAAATGCATTTGATCCTAAAACAGGCTATGAGTTGAGAAATAGATTCCCAAGAGATCTGGCTGAAGCTCAAAAGATAGCACTGACAATTGAAAACAACAGGAAGGCTGCTGGTATAATCAATAAAAGAGATAACCCTAGGGCTCCTCAGCAAAGCAACAATTATCAGTACAGACAGGAGAACACATACAAAAATGAGAGGCCAAGGTTGCATGACATGCCATATAATATGGACTGGAAGGATGGAAAACCTATAACAGCTAGGCCAAGAAACAAAGAGACTCCCGATCCATTGAGTGAGAAGGGAACTTACATGGTGAGTAATAATTACTTCTGTAAAGTTTGTAATCAGCCACATTCCCCAGATTATTGTGTTGTAGCTCAAAGAATGCAAGAGGAAGGGATGTTGATGGAAAACAATGGAGAAGATCACAAAGTGTATCTGACTTCAAACACTTTTTACCATATGGAAGAAGGGTATTCATCTTTAGAGGATGAAGGTTATGAATATGATGTTTCAAATCAGAAATATAATGTCCATATGGTTGAGCAACATGTCTTTTATGATTCTGAAGAAGATTATACAGAGCCACATTATGTTGAGCCACCTACTCAATGCAGTGTGAGGAGACTCACTGAAGATGAAATGGAGAGAATAACTGTTACTGCTGTTGAGGAAGCAAGGAGTAAATACTGGTTGAGAAACAAAAAAGTAAATGAGATGGAAGGAATTCCTGGGGGAATTTTTATTAAAAAGATCAGAAAGAAACACAAGGAACTGTGAAGAAGCCAGAAAAGAGACAACCTGATAAGAGTGAACAAAAGCCTGTCCAAAAGTAGGAAGTTGAAGAATTACACAGAGAGATACAAAAGCCTGACTAGCCTAGTAAAAATGAGGAGGAAGACAAAGGAAAAATGCCAAAACAGAAGAAAATTGTTAAGGTGGAGGGCTCTTCTTTTGACTTCACACAAGCATTATCCTAGGTAAAAATATCTGTTCCTCTACTTGAAATGATGAAAATAAAAGAATACAGAGATAGCGTTGTTCAAATGATAATGAATTCTAAAAAGAAACTAGCTACTCAAGTAGTCAATAGGTAGGAGAAAATAGATATCCCAGATGTCTGCCTGAATGATGTATTAGCAACTCCCCCACAAGTTGATCCTTTTTTCACTACATTGCTTATCAATAACAAATTGCTAAGGAATTGCATGAGAGACTCTGGCGCTGCTATAAATATTATGCCAGTAGGAGTTATGAAGTAGCTTGGCATGAGGGTCGATACATATGAAGGAAAATGCTATGCAATGGATAACAGACTTGTTCCTATGGTAGGTATTATAAAAGATGTTGAAGTCAAATTGGCTACTTATCCACAGGTGGCTTATAATATAGACATAACAGTGATTGATACTCCTCCTCAGTTTGGGATGCTTTTATCCAAATAGTGGACAACATCAGTTGGAGGAAATATTCAATTTGATTTGTCTTATGCTACTATTCCAGTAAATGGTCAGGAAGTCAAGTTGTATAGAGAGCCAAGAATGAACCAACTTGTTGAATTTATGCCTCAAGATCAGATTAATTATTTATGTGATGTAAATCTTGGAAATTTCAAGATAGAATCAACTCAGCATGAGTTAGTCAGTACTAATCCAATTAAAAAATATGTTGTGCCTGACTACAATGGTGTGTGGAGGATGTACTCTAGTGAAGCATGGGAGCCTAAATCATTGTATTGGCCAAAGTCAACAAAATAATATACCTCTGATCCAGTAAATAAATTTATTAATACCACACAGGGGAAAAGGTATGAAGACAATGATGATATCACAAATGAGCATCAGGAGATCAATTTTGCACTGAAGCCAATAGAAGATGAGATAGGTGCAAGTCAATATGGTTCATATGATAGCATGCATGAGAAAGATGAGGATGATGAATTTCTTTCTTGTATATCAGATTATGGCATAGAGGTAGTGTATGTTATGAAAGATCCAGTGAATATATAGATTGTGAAGATGAATTTGTGGATTTTAATCTGCAGCAAGGTGATTCTTGTAGTACTTGTGATGATCAAGAGGAAGATGCAATGGAAAAAGTGTGTTCATTTGATAATGAGTATATAATACCTCCTACTATAGTTGAAAGCTATAAAGATGCATTTGATGATGAGGAAAAAATATTTTCAGACAAACAAAATGATGTGTCAAATTATGGAAGAAGTGATTGTGCTGGTAATGTTTATGTTTTCTCATTCTCTGATGATCTTGGGCCTCCTTTTTATGATGACAAAAATGAAGAATATAACTGTAGTGATGAAAGTATTGAGACTTGCTTGCTCATCAGTGAGAAAATTTCAGATTTGTTGACTCTTGAATATCAGAGATATACACATGAAGGTGATCCTGAGGTTCTTTGTCCAGCTTACATTTGTTTTGACAGAGAAAGATCTTTTTGTGATGATTCTTATGACTCTCAATGCACTTCTTGAGTGGATGGTGAGACCTTTGAAGTTGATCAAAAGTCTGTGTCCATTCAAGATAAGGTATGTGATGTTGAAATTCCTAACTCATATGGAGAAGATGTTTATTTGCATGCCAAGGATGATAGACTTCCAGATTTGATTGGTTCACATATGCATGATATTGAGGATATGGGTCATAATCAAGCATTGTTCCGAAATAGAGATACTGAAGAGGTGCAAAAGGTTTCAGATCTATTTGTTTCAGATAGTGTTAATATGACAGAGCTTTTTGTTTCTCAAGAGAAGCACTTTGATGGTCATTTTTTGATATAGCTGAGTGAATTTTTGACAATTCATAATAGTGAGAAAGATAATGAGGAATTTTGCATTAAATATGCATGCATTTTACATATTGAAGGTAACAAGGGTTTGTCCCATGATAATGAAAAATTCAAGTTGTTGAATGGTGTTGGGATTTTGGGCCAAATCGGGCATGATGATACTCTAAGAACTTGCAATAACAGTGACATGAATGATTGTATGAATGTCTTTAGGGGGAATTTGATGAACTTAAAGAAAAAATAGGTATTTGATAGGGGAAAGTATGGTTTGAGTTTCAGATCGTAACAGCTCAGAACAGGTGAAATTAAAACACAGAGGATTTAGGGTTGCCAGTGCATGGACAACTCTTGCTCATCCTCTTTAAAATTATTTTCCATGCACAGTAGTTTAGGGTTTTGGTTCACCTCCATTTCCATCTTGCCCTCTATCCATTTATAGTTTTCTCATTTTGTGTCTAGTCTGCTCACCCAAAGATCTGGATCCTTGCAATGATCTGACTATCATTCATCCCCAGATGGAGCCACTGTTGGGACTGTAAATTTCTGAAAGCTTTCACATGTTTTCACACCCCTAAGTTTCCATTGGAGTCTTTATCATAAGCACATGGGTTTGTTTTCATGTCATTTCTACTCACATTTTTCCATATTTCCCCATTGAATCCATCGGGTTATGCATTTTTCATATTGTGGTCCATATCGGCATAGGTCTGTCTAGGTCTCCCTGACCTATGTTGCTTATCTGTTTGTTGCAGGTAATCGGTAGGACTTTTTCATTGTTGCAGTGATTGGAATTTACCTGTGGGTGGCTATTGGCATGACATTCATGCTATTTTGGTGATCGAGGGTGAACTTTTCGGCGTAAGATCTTTCATTGGTATTGGTCTCGATGAGTGACCTTCGGTTTTTCCGACACTACACATGGGGTTCCTATCGAGTAGCTTTCAGTGTGAGTTTAGTCCTCGGTGGAAGCTCTTACCATAATCATCATGTCTCACTGACCGGAGGAAAATAATACATCATATTGGCATGAGTTAGGGTCTTCAGTGGGATGTCATGGCGATCTCCGTATGTCTTACTGACTTTGCACAAGTGTTCACTTCAGCTAGAGTCATAATTTTTAGCATTGTGTCTTGGTGAGCCTGTCAGGTTTTGCTGACAATACAAAATGGTTTTATTTCAGCGAAAGGTTGGCATTCTCTTGGAAAACAGGTGTGAGCTCGAGTGTTTCGGTATAACACAAAATAATCTATAGGATGTCTCGCCGATAGTTGGAAGTTATAGCGACATACATGGGGCAGATAGACTTGTCGGTGAGAAAGGACTAATGTCACAGTGACCATAGTGCATTATATGAGACTTTCGGTATAACAAAGTGCTATCTATAGGAGGTCTCTCTGATACCATTAAGCTACAACGACAGTGAATAAAAACAAAAGTGCTCATCGGTGAGAGATATCCCTATGTCTCAACGAATGATTGGTACAATATGAGAATCATATCGATGAAACATTGTGTTTGTTGTATGACATCTCCCTGACTCAGGCAAGTTACGGTGACAATGGATGAAAGCATGAAAAAATGCATCTCAGGGAAACATAATGAAATCACTATGACATCTCCCCGACGGTTGACAGTCACGACAAAACATAAAGAGCAGGGGAAGCGATTAACAAGTGAATTTCCTTTGGCATAGCTGCTACATTGTCTCACTGACTATTTCACTAGTGAACAATAGAAATACAAATCTTGTGGCCAATAGGTTGATGCTTGATAACCGTTGCAGGCCGACCTAATTTGAGCCCGAATTCTATGGAGGACCGACATGATATTTCAATATGATTTATTTTCTCATGTTGGTGTATAAATTAGTATTTTATAATTGTAAAATAGCACTAGTTATTAGATATTTGATACACTGCAAGTAGATACAGTAGAATAAAGTTATCAGATCAAAGACTATTGTTGTATGATTTCAGAATGGAGGTATTTATGAAAACCAGTTGATGTTGCTGCATTTTTCTGGTGCCAATTATTTGTTGAATCTAATGAAAGTATTGCTAAGTTGTCTCCAAGATGGATTCTTTCTGATTGTTTAAATTGATATAACAAGTTTGTATTCAATTTATCAGTGCACATTTGTTGTACTTGTGTGATTGATTGATTGGTTCTTTCAAGTAAAGACTAAATCCTTTTAGTTAATCACAGTAATCAAAGAGATTCATTTGGATTATTCAAGTAGAGTTTAGTAATTACAGAATTGCATGTTTATACAAGTTGTAAACAGAATATATGCCAGATAATTTGAGTTTTCTCTAGAGAAGTGTTGCTCATCCTGATCTCATTTGACTCCGCATACCCAATAAGGCACTAGTCTTCGCATTTTCATCATTAAGATTCATTTATTCTCTTTATATCTGTTCATTGAGCATTTTAGGATTTAGATTAAGAAGATTGCTATCAAGTTTGATTTCATTTGTTCACTTCCATTTGACATTGTGGACAAATCATTGTGCAAGAAAGATAATCATAAGTCAAGTCTACTTTATTCAGAAAGGTACACCCACCTAGGTTAGCAGCACCTAAAGAGTAGAAGGTTGAGTTCTCTTGACCTTGTCTGTTACCCTAAGGCGTATCAAGAGATTGGCAGCCTCTTGTGGAAATTCCTCTTTCAGAAGAGAAAGAAGATAGAAAAAGAGGGGCAAGAAGAGAGCCTCAAACATGATGAAAAAATGCTGCCTCAACATGAGGAAGAGGAAAAGAAAGAAGAAGATAAAATTGAAGAAGAATTTGAAACCAAGAAAAGCCCAGAAACAAAACAACCTAAGGAGCATGGGTGTGATGAAGAAGAAGAAAAGGAAACTAAAGGGGAAGATAGCCTCAAAGAGCACACAACCTCCAAATCCCCACAGAAGGAGACATTATTTATCTAGGATTCTAATGAGGAGGAAGGAAGGACATTACAAGAAGATCTAGGTGATAAGGCAATGGAAATCCAACACACCCGTGAGGAGGAAGGTGGTCATGAATTTACAAGGGGAGAATCTCAGATGCTTGAGTGGCTCGAGAAGCAATTGGAAAAGAAAACCCCAACCTAAAAGGATCTGAGGGCAAGGCTAGAGGCCATCCTAGCCCGAGCCCAGATAAGAATGAAGAAAGAGAAGAAACATAAGGTCATATCTCAGCTGACGATGGATGCATCAGGATCTAGGACCATGCAAATAGCCACTCCAGTCATGAGTGAAGTAGGGGTAAGCCACAATATCTCTACCCTTGATCTAGGAATTGCCACAAGAGAGCAGAAGATTGACCATCTTCAAGGATTTGTTGCCACTGTCGTGCATCAAATGCACAAGGATAAGGTTTCCAAGGAGGAACTAAAAGCACAAGCAACTGATTTGATGACAAATATTCAACAATGGTTATCAGTAGAAGAGCTCCCCACCATGTCCTTGATGCCACCACAATTGTTGTCCAATGATCATATTGAAAAACTAGAGAAAAGGAAGAAGTGGACAAAAGCTATAGAGGATTGGTTTAGATAAGTCCTCTACAATGGCAACATGGGCATTGGTCATGCGGTTAGGATGAAAAAAACATTCCTAGAGTTGTAGAGAGTGTTCGAGGGAATACAAAATTTTGCACCAACTTCCCTGAGTATACAAGATCATGTACCCCAAACTTGAGGCTATCCTCAAGGTACTTGATGGATCCTAGGAAAAGGAGTTTGCTCTGGAAAAAGGTGATCATTGGCTTGTGGAGACATGGAAACTAAGCCTTGACCACATAAAAGAGGTGTTAGAGCACATGCTCCAGGAGGTGGAGCTAGAAATTGATTGGATCAAGGAAGTTCAGGCTGCTTGTGAAGAATACATAAGGCTAATGATGAACTTTGATGTGTCAGTCGTTGAGTTAGATTCAAAAAAGATAAATCCCCACTTTCACAAGAAAATGGAGAAAGAGACTGCAGATACACTAACATTGGATTTCATGGGTTTTGTTGCTCGAGCCTTCACTCAGTCTGAAGAAGTGATCAAGAATGCACACAAATATGATGGGGACTGGGATGACCTCATGAAAAAATCCATAAAATTCAACTTTCAGGTGATCCAATTAGATATATTGGAATGGAACAAGCTCCAAGCATTGATCAGAAAATTTGTGGAGTACACCACCTTGAAGAGAAATGAAGGAATTCCTGTGATTGATGATGAATTCCTTACAGTATAGCTACAACAAAGGAAATCAACAAAAAAGAAAAAAGAGCTACAGTGCTTCCACAAGAGGACAAAATAGGGAAAATGACAAAGATGTAATTTTAAATTGTAATATGTTTTGGGGTAGGTGAAACCCTAGTTTGTAGTGAATCTTGGCCACACAATGAAAATCAATCTTGGCCATTCATTTTTCTTTTTGAACACTATAAATAGGGGGTCTCCTCTCATTTTCAAGAGACAGTTGAGTTGTTGTAATGGCATGCTGCAGAAATTTTAATAGTTCATTAGCTTTTGGTGAATTCTTGAGTTTTAGTTGCATGTTACATGGTTCTTCTCCCATAGTAAATTTGAGTAGATTTACTTTTTTTTTTTGCATGTTTCAGCTTGCTTTAGTAGATTAGTTGATGTTGTTCATTGGTTTTGAAGAATTTTGTTGTGTGCTAGCAACTTTCCTTGTCCATACTTTTTGCTATTTGTTGATGATAAACGACTGTATAAAGTTAGTCTGGGCATAATCTAAAATATGCTCTAAAATTCTATCTTTTATTCATGATTATGGTGAATGAATGGTTGAATATCTACAATCCTTAGAAGCTTTCACAAATTTCATGAGACTGTGAGGCAATTTGGTTAAGTGAAATTCAGTTTTAGGAAGGTTGTATGCAGCAGGGTCCTCCATGATCACTGTTCACTGATAGTTTCAGGTCCTAGAACTTCTTGTCCTCCCTATCCTTTTCCATTTTTTTAATAAACAACCTATGCTAAGGTTCATTTCACATTGTAAAGCCAAATTTCAAGCTAAAATAGGAGTTTAAGACTATTGTTCGAACCTGCATCAATTGTGCAACCACTTCCCATCTCAAGAACTCCATTTTAAGATCCGACTTTCCTCCAATTTAACCCCCATAAGTCCACCCTATGATTACCAAAAAATCACATGAAACAACTGAGACATTCCAAGCATGTCTTGACCTAACACCCAAGAGACCTTGGGGTTATTTTCAACAACTTGTTGTTGGAGATTTCCTTTCAAGAGAGGTAGTGCACCTATGCACTACCTGTGTTGAGAAAGTTCTAAAACACTCATCAACAGGTCCCACCATCCTTTACTTGATCCTTTAAATACTAATGCTCACATATGCTCTATTTAATATAAAATGATTAATAGTCCATTAATTTTTTTGAGATGTCAATGACTTGTTAATTGCTAAACGATTGTGATTCCTTCAATATTTTTCTTAAAAATCTATGTGAGTGCATTTATAAGAAATGAAAAAGGGTATTAGTGTGAATATAAAGAGACACAAATAATTCCACTCACCCATATTAGCAAAAATATCCTATCTAAACAAGTTAAACTAGGTGTAGAAAAATACCCAATCAACTATTTAAAAGGAATAAAAGCATGTGCCATCATCCCCAATTAAGTGTCTCTTAGGTGGGTGAAGAAATATTAATCTTGACAATATGTAGCCTAATTAGGTACCCATGTAGATAATAATTCCTACACAAAGAAGAGAGATAAAATACCCTCAATCAAGAGAGAGAAAGATCCCCCAAAGGAAGGAGATGAAAGAGAGAAGGACCACATGACTCAAAATAAAAGAATATTCCACTACAAGATCAATGGATCCTCATAATAGAGAGAATGAGCATGTAGATAGTATCATCATCATGAGTGCTAAAGTAGGTCCCTTTATATAAAATAATGCATCATCCCTTTTAAATACTAAAATCCTATGGTACAAGTTTGTTGAATTCCCACTCCAATGTTGCTAGAATGAAAAAAAAAATAGGATGAAAGTCTTTATAAATTTCTCAAATTTTAACATGTAGATGTTGAAAAGGGTCATAATTGAATTATTAATCTCAAGCCCAATTGAAGAGAGTGATCATCCAAAACAATGTGAAAACTAATGAAGAACTTGAACCAAAGATGAACATGATCACTTAGTGTGTCATCAGTGCCAATGGATAGGATCCTATATTTCATTCATTGGAATGATGGAGGATGAAAGGGGTATGATTAAGATAGTGGTCACCTTGGTTATTGTTTCAAGTATATATTGATGCAACACATGGGCATTTAGATGGTACATGTGTTGGCTATAAGATTGCTCCATTGATTATTGAGTTTAATTTTGACCTCTTATACCATGTATATGAAAAGTGGGAGAATTTTGAGAAAGGTGTACAACACACATTTCATAATGTTAATAATATAAAATATTTATTTAATTATGATACATCTAGAGATTTAGATACCATATTGGTAAGAGAAAATGGGAAATTACAGTCTGGAGATTTGTACCCTGTTATCCCTTATGTAGCCTATTATACCCAAAAGGATACAATGAGAGAAAAGAGTAAGTGCAAAAGGGAAAACTATTTCTAACTACATTCCATATGTGATCTTGATAAATATAGAATTCATTCATAACACATGTTGATTCAATCCTTATAACTCCATATATTTATAGATTCATATACTAGATACAATGGTAGGTCATAGTCTTTACTATAAGGAAACTTGTAGCCATCTAATGACAATTTCCACATAACCCAAAAGAGAAATTTATACAAATAAATACTCAAAATCCATATGCAAGAGAATAGACAACATACCCATAAAAGATGACACAAGATATACCCTGGAAAAACCCTCATGGGGGAAAAACCTAGCCTCCAAAAGCATCCATAATCCATCATATTAATCAACAATAAAGCCATACAAGAGTTTCAATGAAAACCTCTAAAGCATCAAGCCCTCCAATGCATCTCCATGCATCCAAGCATAAATCCACACATCCCATGCCATGCTTCACATATGCATTCCTCAGAAAAGACTCAATAATGACAACCAAACCACTCAACCAACTTAAACCATTACACATGTGTTTGATTTTATAGACACAAGCTCACACAAATACAACTAGTGGTAAGGTAAAACCATGTACCAAAAAACCATGCAAATGCAAAACCACTAACCCCTTATTTAATATTGGGTACTAAGACTTCACTTTATTTAATATTTTCCCCAATATTAAATTATTATCACATGTCTCCCACACATTAAATAATAATACAATGTTACAATACACCATAAAGTGGTGCACAAATAATTACCTAGTGTGAATAACCACACCACCTAGGTGCATCACAACTAAATAATTATTTAATTACAACATTATAATAAATCAATTTATGCAATGGTGTACACCACCATATCCCAACATTCTCCCACTTGTTGTATACATAGCATAAGGGATCAATACATGAAATACATCATCATTTCCATACATGAAACCACATGAATCTCCAACATGCTCTCGTGCTCCATCAAGATACCTGCAATAAGAACAAAGTGACCACCATCTCAAGCAAGAAATCCTCTCATCCTCCAATGTTCCACCTATGGGAAAAAAGGAACATGCCAAGGTGAAGATGCACCAATCCAAGAACACAAGCATCAAATCCAAGTGATAACAAAGGCTCTAACCAAGTTGTTGTCAAATGAAAAACCCACATGATTGGAAATAGCATCCACAACACATGCTAATACATCCAACTATCCATACCTCCTAGGTATCAATACATCAATAAACTCATGCCAAAAACATATGCAACCCATAAACCGTGCAATCACAAGCTCCTTGTATTAAACCTATCAATGAAGAACATATATATCCAAGAACTCCCACTACATAGGTAATGTCAAAGCATATCAAGTCTACCAATCAACACTATATCAAGGTGTGATAAATAATCAATCAATGAAGTACCAAGAACAATAACAATGATCCACACATGCAACCAAAATAGCTACATAATCTCTCACAACATGTTGCCACCATCCTCCCCAAAACATGAACATCCAAGAAGGAACCATGAAGAGAGAAGCCTATTGTAGACATGTAAAATTGACCTAGCCCTATTGCACACTTTAAACGACATTTTCACATCATCGACATCATTATCATCGAATAAAACTACATTTCACATCAAAAGCAGCAAAAACCCTAATTTCCCCTATTAATTGAATAATACAACATTATTTAATTAATTCACTTTTTCACCATTTTTGACGAATTAAATAAATCTCATTTATTTAATAAAGTCCTAAAACCCTAAATTGTACTATTAATTGAATAATATGACATTATTTAATCAATTCACGTTTTATCATTTTGACCGATTAAATAAATTACATTTATTTAATAAAGTCCTAATCTAACATTATTTCATCCTAATTAGTTAAATAACACCAATTATTTAATTACATCACTAAAACATTTTATTCCCCTAAGTCGATTGAATTATTAAATCATAATAATTTAATTAACTCACTTTCCCTCCAAATTTGAATAATTCGAATAAACTATTCAAATCATTTATCAAAAATCAAATCAAACTAATGCAAATTTTTTTGCAAAAGTCAAACTTGATTTGTAGGGTCAACTCCAAAATGAATGAATTAATTAAATCAATTAATTAATAATTCTCAACCACTTTTCTAATTGAGTAAATTACGATCCCCTAATTTCTCAATCTAATCCTGACTGATCAATCTAAATCCTAACTGATCAATCTAATTCCTAACTAACCAATCTATTCCTCAATCACACAAATTGTGCAATCTATTTTGCATAGATTATTCATGTCTAAATCCTTTCAACATCTTTCGACCATTAATCAGGATATTCTAGTACGCAATCCTAATCATCCATTTCAAATCACATTTTCTATATAACAAACCTCTTTCCTCACAAAAAAAGGATCGAAGAATCAACATCATTTACATAGTGAAGTACTGCCAAGATCCAAATCACCATTGGCAACACTTCAACACATTTCTTCAATCAACACATGCATCACATAAAATATTCTCACACACAAAAATGGATGCTTCACAGTGACATGAACAATTCGACATCTTGCGAACACACTCTAACATGGGATGGTAACCTTTAGTTTTCTTTGAATTCAATTTGGTAATCGTAAGATTTCAATTGTGTGTTCTTCAATAGCTTAGAAAGTCATTTCATGAGTGTAGGAATAGATCTAGATTAGTTGTGTTTGATTTAGATTAGATTCTATTCCATTTGCATTGTCTTGTTTATGCTCTATGATTTTCACTCTCACACATTCTGGCACGCCCGGTGGGACCCAAGTCCCCAACACTAATGTTTCGTGAGTAATTTTTAAGTTATAGGTCGTGGAGGTGCTTTTGAAAAATCTTCATGCACAAGTTTCTAGAAGCTGTTGCACTAGATTTCACAAAAACCATGCACTTGACCCTAGAACATGTGCATTTGACTCTGATTTTGGTGCACTTGATTTTTTACTGTGCCTTTGTCTTTTGAAAGAGGGTGCACTTGCCTATTTTTCAGCAGTTTTTCTCTCTTACAAAGGGTGCACTTGTTGGTTCTTCTATGCTTTTGCTCTGATAGTCTTGTGTCTGAGATTTGAAAAATTTAAATTAATTTTTAATGCTAATGGGTGCTTGTTTGGAATGTGTGACATTATTAATAGCTATGTATATAGGATTGAGGAAACACTAACACCTTTTTCTGTAGGGAAGATGAATGGTCAAATAACCTCAAATTTTTAAAGATTTATTAGGTTAGGAATCTTTCATTTTGGTGCATAAAAATAACAACACAAATAAACACTTCATTTTTTGTGCCTCTAAAAATGAACCATTTCAATACTTTTTAAGTTAGGAATCTTTTGTTTTGGTGTATAAAAAGAACAACACAAATGAACACTTCATTTTTGGTGCTTCTAAAATTGAACCATTTCAAAAGCTTTATCAATTAGGAATTTCCATTTGGTGCATAAAAAGAACAAAACACAATTTAATTTTGTGCTCTAAAAAGTTTTAAACTTTTAAAGTAACATTTGAATGTTTGATTTCTGTTTAAATGACCAAAATGACTTTCTTTTGTTGGCATATGCTTGCAGTCTTTTTTTGTTGACCAAGTAAGATGCGAGGATCAATTTAGAAACACTCAAAATTTGGGCTTAAAAATGAACAAATTAGTTTTTTGTATTGCACTTTTGCTATCTTAAGTGATTGATATTCCGAATACTTCATGTTGGTGCAATTTAAAAGAACCATTGTTATTCTTTTCACACATTTTTCTTGGAGATAGCACCACTTGAGGTGCTTAAAAAGAATCAAATTGCTATGAATTATATGTCATGCATTCAGTGTTTGGCAAGATAAAGTGTTTTTCTTCTCCCCTTGTACCTTTTGGAGATCTTGTGTGAGCAAAAACATCTTAAGTTTTTCACTTTTATTTTCAAAGCATATCTTTTAGAGGGCCTGCCTATTGAGACACATCCCACACCAGAGAACTCATAGGCGACCCAAGCAATACTTTCATTTTGGATTTCTATATAAATAATTTTGGGTGTGAGGAAAGTTCTCACCCGTCGGATGATGCTCCTTTATACCGACATCAATCTTCCCCAGTATTTGTGTGATACATAAAAAACCACAAGGGTTGGGAGGCCTCTTAATTGAGAAAAATGATGCATGTATAGACATCTAAAACTCATAACCCCAAAACACTACTAAGAGCCAAATTGTTTTAGAAGCTACCCTTTTTATCCAAAAAACATTCTTTGAAAGTGGTGCATCAAAATTTACTTCTAAGAAGTTACTTTCCATGTCTAACTTTAGGCCTATGCCATAATTTACATGTAAAATCATCCCTTCGGGGCATTGGGCAAGCCTACCTAAAAGGATGGTTTCTATCTCTAGGGTTGCAAGTGTTTGTTTATGTAAAACTTGTCAAAAACATTCAAAACAAACTTGACATCAAACTTTGTGCTTGATCTAAAAAGAATACATCCAAACAAACACTAAACATGATGCTTGAGTCACAAACCATTTGACTTTGTGTATGCTTTTAAGATAATCCCTATATTTTCACTCCTTAAGGGTTTCCTTAAAGGTTTCCAAATATCTAGGCTTTAATTTTAGGCTACATTAGCTAAAAGTAAACATTGGAAACTATGGCTTGGGTATCATGATTTCACAACTTAAATCCATAGACATGAAGGTCACACAAGTCCATGCTTTTTTGAGTCATTCAAGTATTGTTGTATAACTTGCAATACTCCAAACATAGAGAAATTGAGGAAAAACCAATTTAAACTTGCAAAGTTTTGGAGAAAGATTGCTCAAACTAGAAACAAATTACATAGAGGCCACTATTGCAAAAAATTCCATTGCAGTTGCTCCATTTTATGCCATAGTTGCTAAAAATTTAGTGCATTTTCTCTCTGTCCCAAAAAATCCACTGATAAAAAACTAGTGCATTTGACATAATCTACGCATTTGATGAAAACCTTGTGTTAGGTCTCAAAAGTGCGGGTTTTTAAACCATAAGCGGGTGCCAATCTATTAATACACCTTTGTACCATGAACAAGGTAAACAAGACTGATTACCTTCCACTCTTCAAGATCTGCTAGACCTAGGTGAGTATACCTAAACAATAAGGAAAATTTTCAATTGGATATAGTTCCTAGATTGAGCAACTTACTCACTATGGCACGTGAAGATGGAGTAGATACAAAGTTTTGATGGCTAATCTCTATTGAGAATAACTGAGAGTTCAAGATTGTGAGTTTGATAGTATCTTAAGTATGACCAGTGCCTACTCCTATGGGGTGAATGAAGTGGATGAGTGAATGGTGATTATGGAATGGACAAAGAATTGTAAGATAAGTAATTCTATTGTTTAGCTTAACTCGAATTACTAGGCTCTTGAGATTTCTGTACCTTGTACAAACATGCAAGATAGTTTATTACAATGTTCTTTACCAATCCCAATGATATCCCCTAGAGTTATTGTGAAAGTATGAAAGAAATTTTAATTCTTGAGTTAATGGAAATTGTTGTGCCCATAGCACACACGCCCCGTTCGGAACATGGACCCTCTTTTCTTTTGCCTTGTCGGGTCATTTTTGTCGCCGCCTCATTTTGCGTGCCCTATTTTGGCATCCCTAATGGTCAGCGTACCCCTGAAGCCTATCTTAAAGTGATCATGTTTTTCCCACTCATCTTTGGTTAAACCCTGAGGCTTTTCAGGCTTTCCTTGGCAGTTTCCTTCTACTAGTGGCTCTGGGCCCTCCCGAGCCTGGCCCACCAGGTTTCTGCCTTTGGGCTTCCTCTGGGGGTTCACCGTTCACAAATGGCAGTAGGCGTCTACCTTTCCAAAGCCCAGGACCCAATCCATCAGCTGCCACAAGGTTTCTTTTCGTGCAAAGTTCTGAACTGCTTCGATGTCCTCTGGACCCGGACGACCGGGCTGCCGTTCCCAAAACTCCCTTCGTCATTCGCCGTTTCTAGCAACTAAACCTCACCGGTGATCTGCCCTCCAGGGTCTGAACCCCTCCTTGCTACTAGTCTTAAAGGGCAGTTATTGAGTGGCTATTTCGACGCATCCTTCCGGACCTTGGACCCCGAACCTCCTGCAGCCATCTAATATTTCAAACTCACTAACCAACAGGTCGGTTGTATGGGCATTTAATGAAGCCATTAATGGCAGGGGAGGTATAAATATCAAGCCCCAACCTATCGTTTTCACTTGTCAGGATTGCAGAGGAGGTCAGAGTGCTTTCCTAAAGAGTTTGTTTCCTTCGTTGATTGCCGCCCTCGCGCTCGTCGCCTTCATTTTCCGATCCTTGGTGGATTTAGTAGCTTCCCTCATCAGACTTCCAAGGATATATGGAATCGAGTGCAAGACCCTTGGGAGGAATTGTAGAGAAGGACAAAGGAAAGAAATGAGGAAAAACTCCTCGTGGGAAGGAGGATAAAGACAAAATGAAGTTCCAGTTCCAAGGTGAACCTCTACGATCAAAAGTCACCATAGATTGGAAGGAAATCTCATACATCAATATCGGCCAGGTTGATATTGATGAATTCAAGAAAAGGGTCAGAATTCACCCAAGGACCGATAATGCTAGATTAATCAGGCAGAGCAGAATTGCAAAAGCTGCAAGTTTCCCCCCATCTCTTATTGCCCCTGAGCTCGTCATGGCCTACCAGCAGGCCTGCCAACTTGAAACAAAGACCATCATTGACAGAGATGGGAATATTCTCGCTGACATGTCAGTCGAGGGAATCACAAAGGCCTTCCACATTCCTACCTTTGAGGAAATGGAAGTGCCCACAATGGAAGAGGTAAAGGCGACTTGGAATGAGGACCCGATGGGTTGTAGAAGGTTGATAAACCAATTATGGATCAAGGAGAAAAGAGGAAGTGCTGCAAAGGTCCCTCACAAACTCTTTTGTAGTGATTTCCATGAGGATTATCATGACTTAGTGACCATGCTGAGCTGGGTAATGGGCCTTCCTTCTGCCACATTCTTTCAAGAATGGATGGTGTACTTCGTTGAGCAAATCATCCATGGGAATGAAGATGTCACCATGGCCTCATTCTACTGGGGAGGTATTATTAGAAACTACTTCCATGAGCAGTTTATGAATATAAAAAAGAGCTCCAAATTATACATGACCTCCTATCTAGTCTATTCACTAGCAGAGCAGAGATAGTATAGCGAACTATTTGTGGCACCCGAGGAGGATCCAAGCCGAAAGCTGAAGGCCTATGACTGATATCCCTAGCTCCAATTCAAGAACTTCAAGAAGGAATACTGCAAGGTGAACGACACCTTTATGGGTCACATCATTCAATTACTAGGAGGATATTTTGAGAGGAGAGTCTCTCATAGCGCACGGGTGTTCCTAAAGTAGTACGCTTTCCTGTACCTGCAATTCCCCAAGTTCACCTACATTCATGCCTAAGGTTTCATTGAGAGGCCAAACAAGCTGCCCCGATACCCTAATGACCGGATAATACTATTGGAACTCTCTCAGCAGCTATAGCATGTGCACACCATTCTCAGCAACAAGCACTTGGCAGGGATTTCTTATCCCTTCACCTTTGGGCAGGGCATGTATAAACTACAAACCTCCCAGTGTGTTGGGAACTCATAAAAGGAACTGGTAGAATACCACTTCCAACTACACACTGCTTGCCTGCGGATGGACCCGTATGGGCACGTGATAGAAGCACTGGGATCAGAATACGCCCATTTGCATAATGTTGAGGATTTCTGGGAAAATTTCTAGGATGACAAAGAGGTGTGTGCCAAGCACTACATGAGGATGACTGCATACTTTGTAAGAAGGGTGCAACTATTCCCCATACTAGATCAAGTAGAAGAAGATGAAAGCACTGTCATGGATCCCCAGTATAATGCAGTCACCAACTTACCGCTGTTGCAATCGATTGGGATGGACAGGAGGTCAATGACCTTGACATCGTGACTAAACCCATCATGGCTCGAACCGAAGAATGGGTTAAAAGACAAGTGAGCCAACTAAAGCAACAAGGAGTGATTCTAACATATGAAGGGATAAAGAGTGAGCCCAGTTCCACCGAGGATGTCACCACCACAACTTCAACGAGCGGGACATCCAAGTCTCCTTCTATCATCAAATCAAAGAAGAGGAAGGGAATGGAAACAAAGCAATCTCTAGATCCCAAGGTTTACACAAGGAAGGATTTAGGAGGCTCACCTTCCAAGAATCTCAAGCGAAAAGGGGGCACCATGGAGCCACCTGTAATCCAAGAAGGTGACCAAAAAAAGGATGAATCTGCTAGAACCTCTTCCAGCTCTCTGGTCTCAACTTCCCCATCATCTATCTCCCTAACCATGGTCACCACATCCCCACCAGTGGTAGTAATCTCAGTCCACCTTGCCCCTTCACCTCTGGCCAGGCCCGTAATAGTGATTGAATCTTCCTCCATCATGACTAACCCTCCTTCCTCCACTACCATGTCACCTACATCGCTCCCATTAGCCACCATAGCAACACTAATGCACACTCCCGCATTGCTTGAGGCTTTCTTGAAACACATGCAAAACCTCCCTTCCAAGCTCTACCAAATATTTATGGACCCCACCCTTAAGGCTGCCTTAGCATAGGTCCTTGCTTCTGCCACAACCTCGCAACCTCCCGCGGGACCACCAACAATGGAGGCCATAATGCTGATATCCAAAGAATTGGAGAGGCGGGAGCAAGATGCCTCGAAACCAATTGAAGAGGAGGCTGATGAATATTATGAACACCCTGAGTATGAGCATTGGAAAATTGATAGGGTGGCCTACAAGGAGGAAGGAATAGGCTCTTCCGAGAGTGGGGATGAGGAGGAGGATGCCGATGGTAAGGTCATCATACAAACCTTCGATGACAATCTTGAAGAAGAGATGGCCCGAAAGATGAAACAGAATGGAGAAGAGGCAGAAAGTTCACCTCTCGAAGAAGAGCAAGAGGGAAATATGACAACAAAAAATGTAGAAATCCCTACAGAGGAAAAATAGCTAGAGATTGTGCCACCTCCTATAGAAGAAAAGGATAGAGAAGAAGACCAACCTGAGGAATACATGTACAGGGGCAAACAGATCGAAGGCACAAAGGAAAAGGAAACTGAGGTAGAAGGAAGTCCCTGAGGGAAATTGATTACTAAACCTCTTGTCAAACACCTTACATTCATCCTAGATTCTGATGAGGAAGAGGGAGATAGCACCAAGATGAAAGGTGCACAAATGGAAGGCCTAACAGGGAAGGGTGAAGGTGATCAAGATCCATCAAAAGAAAAATTTTCCATGCCTGAGTGGTTGGAAAAATAGCTTGAGAAGAAGACTCCCGCTCCTAAGGATCCAAGAGCAAGGCTAGAGGGTATCCTAGCCTGAGCACAAAGCTCAACCAGAAAGGAGAAAAATCCTAAGGTGAGATCAAAAATAACGATGGACGCTTTTGGGTCCTGAACCACACAAATAGAAACAACCATGGTAGGCTAGGCTGGTATAAGCTACAACATTTCCACCATCAACTTGGGGACCACTACCAAAGAACAAAAGGTAGGACATCTTGAGGAGTCAGTGGCTACAGTGGTGCACCTGATACAATAGGACAAGGTCTCGAAGGACGAACTTAAAGCACAGGTGGCTGCCTTGACGGATGACATCCAACAGTGGTCCTCAGTGGATGACATGCCTACCACATCTGTGGCTCCACCCCAACTGCTGTCCAAAGAGAAAATTAAAAATTTGGAGAAAACAAAGAACTTGGACAAGACTACAAAGAGCTAGTTCTTATGGGTCCCGTACATTAGGAACATGGGTATTAGCTAGGTTGTTCGAACAACCAAAAAATTCTTGGATCTATAGCAATCTCTAGAGAGCACGAAGAAGCTCTGCACTGACTTCCCTACAATGTATGACTCCACCTATCTAAAGATTGAGGCCATCCTCCAATTACCAAAGGCCACATGGGAAGAGGAGCTCATATTCAAAAGAGATTACCATTGGCTGATGGACGTGTGGAGGCAGGATTTCGATAACAAAAAGGAGAGGTTGGAATAGATAATGAATAAGGTGGATCTGGACATCGAATGGGTCAAGGAAATTAGGGCGGAATGCGCCCAATATCTGAAGCTGATGATAGAGTATGATATGCCCGCAGTGCAGATGGATCCAGAGAAGATAAAGCCTTACTTTCAGAAGAAGATGGAGGATAGGATGCCCAATGAAATAATAACAGAATTCATGAGTATTGATGCCTGTGCCTTTGACTAATCAGAGTTGTTCAGGGATCAGGGCGTAAAGTATGATGAAGACTGGAAGAAGCTTGAAGATAATGCAAAAGAATGGAGTTACTAGATGTTGCGGTATGGGATCATTGAGGTAGACAAGCTCCAGCTAGTTATTCTAAAATTCATGGAATATGCAACTTCGAAGAAGTAGGAGGACAACCCTATTATCAATGAAGAGCTCCTGAAGGAGTAGCTACAACAAAAGAGCAGTCAACAAAATACAAAATGCTATAGTGTCATCACTAGAGGACAAAATAGGGAGGGGACAAGAATGTAATTTTAAATTGTAATATATTGGGGGTAGGTGAAACCCTATTTTGTAATGAATCTTGGCCACACAATGAAAATCAATCTTGGCCATTCATTTGAATTTTTGGGCACTATAAATAGGGGTCTCCTCTCATTTGCAAAGGGAGTTGAGTTGTTGTAAGGACATGCTGCTGAAATTTATAATGAAAATATATTGACTTGGTGTATTTTCTGATTTCTTCACATGTTTCATGGTTCAATCTCCATTGTTAGATGCTTTAGTTAGATTCACAATGTTGTTTTAGTTAGTTTTATCCTTTCTTTGATAGATTTTAGTCATGCTATTATGTGATTATAGAAATTTATGTTGTGTTGATGCCTCCCAGCTCATACTTTTCACTGTTTGCTGCTGGTAAATGGCCTTGCAAAGTTAGCCTGGGCTAAAATTTGAAGCTGATCTTTGAATCTTTACCTTTATTCATGCATGTAAATGGTGGATGGATGGTAAAATATTTGCAGACCTTTGAAGATAGCACAGATTTCACGATGCTATAGATTTCTTGGTTAAGTGGAACTCTATTTGAAGGGAGCTGTCCATAGCAGAACCTCCATGATCACTATTCACAATTAGTTGCAGATCCAAGAACCTTCCCTCTTCCCTACTCTTTTCCTTCTTTTTTTAAGAAATAACCTATGCTAAGGTTCATTGCACATTGTAAAGCCAAACTTGAAGAAAACATCAAAGTTTTGGATTGTTGTTTGAACCTACAACAAAATACACTTTATTTCCCATCTTAGAAACATCAGATTTAAAGATCCACCTCGCATCTAGCTACTTAAGTCCGCCCTGTGATTACCAACAAAATCACATCAAACATCAACTGAGTAATTCTGTGCAAGTCATGACCTGACACCCGAGAGACCTTGGGGAGATTTTTAGTAGCTTGTAGTTGGATATTTCCTTTCAAGCGAGGTAGTGCACCTGTGCATTGCCTGTGTTGAGAAGTGCATAAAATAACCATCAACATAAACCAGTCTAAACAACTTATTTAAAAGGATTTTAACCTTGGGCAAAGAACATTTAAAGTAAACTATCAAAAAGGATTTTAATTCACATCAACTTAGAAACCAATCAACTCTTTCACATAGTAACATCAAATGTGCTCTGATAAATCATGCAGATTTAAATAACTTGAACATACCACTTTGGAGACAACAAAGTAATAAATGAGCATGAAAATCAACACAGTAATTGAACACTAAAAATGAATTACAATTCATAAATAGTATGCTCCATTGTATTACTTCAAAATATAAGCATTATAACAAAAGTCTTCAAAATATGGTATAGATGGGAGAATTATGCAAGCTATCCTCTTAATAATGCCTATTCTAATGAAATGAAATGTGATGATGATGATATGATCTCCTCAAAATTGGGTCCTAGTTTCCCTATTTGTATGGGAAGCAACAAGCTTTAGGCCCGTTACAAAAAGTCACATTGTTTCATAACTAAAACATAATTAGAATAAACATGAAAATATTAAGAGTTTGCTAGTGCATACACTGTAGTCCGTTAATCTCTAGCAATTTCCTGTGGTCATCTAAGACTTGTTCAAGGCTCGTGCACCATGATCATGTATCCATAACTATCAAACTCTAGCCCCTATCACTTCTCTTTTATTTGGCCCATGAAATGAACAATCCAATCTTTGAAAAATGCTCCACGTACCCACTTTTAGCATGAGTGTATGCATTATGTATGATGTCATTCATAGCATACTCCAATTTGAAGATTCTCCCAAGTCGTTGGTGCATCCTCTTAAGCACTTCCTCTTCATCATCAATTGCATCAAGAATAATTGGTAGATAGTTGACAATTTCGTCCTTCCATGTATCCAGATCTTTCAATTCTGTTTCTTCAAAGAAATTGGGTAAGGCCATACTCAATGGTTGACTGAAATCACTCAATTCCTATGTTAGCATATTATGGAAGTCCTTATGAGATTTCATGAGTTCCTGGTATTCTTGTAGCATAGTAGATTTATCCTCTTTCTTTGCAATGATATGAGACTCTACCTCCTTCATCCTATCACTCAATCTAGTGTTTTCCAATAATGCCGCATATGTTTTATCATGAATATTCCAAACTTGTTTAGCATGCTTGTACATGTCTTTGAATCTCATGCAGACTATTTTTGATGTGATTTTAAAGGTAGTGGTTTAGAGCTTTCCTTTTAACTCCTGTTATTTTTGAACTTTCTCATGCCTTTGTTTCCAATATGTAGTTTTTGACATAGCCTCAAACACTTTCCTTTCATTTTCAACCAATGGAGAATAGAGCCCTGAAGAAGAAGAAGAAGAAGGCAGTCTATCAACCCTTTATGCTTGTGTCAAAGAGACTATGGTGAAACTTTCTCTGATATGGCATTATCTTGCTGACATGCCATGAGCTACTAGGAGAACATTTCAGGCAGGGACTTCACTTTATTGTAATGATCAAGGGCCTTAATTTGGTACTTTATATTAATGTCAATTATTATGAAATGGAGATGGAGGATATGGTGGATGTGAGAGGATGAGTGAAAATTGAGGTGTGCAGGACAACCAATGTGGATTTTTTAGCTCCAACAGTGGCTCCAATTGGGGATAAATGAGAGTGAGGTCATTGCAAGGATCCAAAAATGATCTCTGGGATGTAGACCATGAATGAATGTGATTAGGTGGATGAAAATGGGATGGAAACCTAAGACTAATGTGCATGGAAGATTATTATTTTAAGAAGAACTTCAATAATTTTCCATGCACTAGTAATTACTAAACTTCTCCTAAACTAGTGTGCATGGAAAATTGATTTAAGAAAAGAAGTGCTTCTGGAATTGTCCATGCATTGGAAATTCCTGGTCTTCTCCTAACATGTTTTGTAAATAGTAGGAATCTTCACCTCCTTTGCTAGTGATGACAAAGGGTCCTATCTAGAGAGCTTCAAACTTCCCATGCTTCCCTTTATCCTAATACCTTGCATTCCATAGTAGGACCATATCATTTTCTTCAAACTTTCTATCCTTGGTTCTTTTGTCAAATAGATACTTCATTTATGCTTGTATTTTTGTATTTTTCTCTTGGGCCAAACTCCTGATTTCATCTAGTTCTGTTAATTTTTCTATTTTGTCCTCCATTGGCTCAAGGATATCTAGGTCCTCTTGAAGTATGAATTTGTAGGTGGGTAAGAGATTCTACATAGGCATTCTAGCTTGTGCCCCATACACAAGTTCAAAGGGTGATCTACCAGTTGATTTCTTCATAGTGATTCTATCTTCCCATAATTCCATTCTCAATTTATAATCCCACAACCTTTTGTTTTTGTCCAACATCCTTTTAATAATCTTCAAAATATTCTTTTTACTTGACTCAGCTTGTCCATTAGCCTATGGATGATAGGGTGAGGCATATGAAATTGTGATGCCATATTTTTCATAGAATTTCCTAAAGTCCTCTGATCTGAAACACATACCATTATATGTGATTAACTACATAGGTGTCCCAAACATTTTAATAACATTTTCCATCAAAAAAATTGTTACAACTTTGCTAGTGGCTTGTTTTGCTGGA
This sequence comes from Sequoia sempervirens, assembly GCA_007258455.2. NCBI lineage: Eukaryota > Viridiplantae > Streptophyta > Pinopsida > Cupressales > Cupressaceae > Sequoia > Sequoia sempervirens. Next base: position 6,369 of record VDFB02102356.1, on the reverse strand, counting down.
ATAGCTTCCACCCATTTTGTGAAATAATCAGTTGCCACTAATATCCATTTGTGGCCTCCACTAGATTTTTTTGGTTTTTCCCTAATAAATTCAATCCCCCATTGGTTAAAGGGAGCTTCAATTTGCATCGAACTTAGTGGTAGTGCTCCCTGATATTTCAATTTTCCAAAGAATTTCTGGCAGGTTTCACATTTTCTTACATACGTGAAAGAGTCATTAAAAACCCTAGGCCAGTAATACCATGCCCTTAATATCTTATGGGTAGTGGTCTTGGTAGAGAAGTGTCCCCCACAAACTCCTTGCATTTCTCTTCATACATGTTTTTCTTGAGATTCATCCGAGCATAACAGTAGTACTCCATCCCTATTTTTCCAGTATAAGTCACCATCCATGAAAGCAGACCTGGAGGCATGTAACTTCAAGTATCTCTTATGGTTCTCATTCATGTGTTTAGGACACTTCTAGTTCTTCAATTAATACATTATGTCAGTGTACCATGCAGTGTTTTCTATGCTTGTAATCATGGTTTCCTCTTCTCCTATATTGCAAATTTGGGATGCTTCAAAATTTGACTTAGTCATTAGCTTGGCTAGGCCTTTCCCTTTTACTAGCTTGGTGATTTGAATTTCAATATCAAATTCTTGAAACTTGTTGATCCACCTGCACCTTCTCCTTGTGATTTCAGTTTGTACAAACACATCTTTGATAGTAGCATTGGGAACATATGCAATTATTTTTGCTCCTACCAGATAAGGTCTAAAGGCTTTTACTGCTTTGACAAGAGCATATTCTTACTTCTCTATGATATCATATTTTAATTCAGCTCCTTGGAGGGATCTACTAAAGAAGGATATGGGTTGCTCATACCCTTCATCATTCTTTTGTAACATCACTACTGCAATGGTACGGTATGAGGAAAACAATTTTTGTTTAAAAGGATTACTAAAATCGGGGGATTTTAACACTAGGGACTCTTTGATTTCCATTTTTATAGATACAAATGCATCAAGTGCTTCTATAGTCTAGTTAATTTCATCCCCTTTCTCCAACATCTTTGAGATAGGTTTGACAATTTCAACAAAATTGGATATGAATCTTCTGACAAATTTTATTTTTCCAAAGAAGGACTGAATGGCCTTATCATTTTTAGGAATAGGGATCTTATCTATAGCTTCTACTCTGTCTACATCAATTCTAACTCCTTCCTCAGATACTATGTGCCCTAATAACTTTCCCTTTGTCACAACAAAATGATATTTTTTAGGATTTAGGGAAATGCCACACTCTAGTGATTTAAGGAAAATATTCTCAAGGTGTCCAACATGGTCCTCAACTCTCTTGGAATATGCAGTGAGATCATCTTGGTATACTACCATTATTATATTGATCAAATCATAAAAAGCAACATCCATAGCTCATTGGAATGTGGCACCAACATTTGTTAGCCCAAATGGCATCCTTATATACACATATGTGCCCCAAGGGGTAGTAAATGTAGTCTTATATTGTTTTGATTGCTTCACCTTCACCTAGTTATACCCTAAAAATCCATCCACCATGGAAAATAGTTCACAACCTGTCACCCTCTGCAACATGGCCTCCATATTTGGGAGTGGATAATTATCCTTGAGGGAAGAAACATTCAAATTTCTAAAGTCCACACATAACCTTATGTCTCCTTTTTTTCTAATAGGCACCAAGTTTGAGACCCAAGTAGAATGCCTAATAGGTTTGATGATACCTCCCTTCCTTAGCTTCATAAGTTCCTCATGCATTTTAGGCTCCAAGGTTGGGTTTATTAGTCTCTGCTTTTGTATAAAGGGTTTTGCATCTGGTTAAAGTAGAATCTCATAGTGGAATAGATCTTCCCTGTATGCTTTAAGATCATCATAAGACCATGCAAAGACATGCTTATACTTCCTCAATAATGCAATCAATATTTTTCTGATTGTGGGGTTTATCTTTTTTCCAATGTATACTTTCTTTGGTGCTAATTAAGTGCCTAGATTGATCTCTTCAATGTCTTCCCTTCTTATCGGTGTTTGTTTCATGACTGCTCTATCATTCCCATTAGACACTCTTTCGAGGCCCACTAACCCTTTAGGAATTTTGTTTGTCTTTAGTTACACAACTTCCTGACCAAATAAAGTTTGATTGTCATCTACTTCTTCCACAAATGCATTAAAATTGATCTCTTGTGCCTCGTACTGGTCAATGCAATGATAGAACTTGATCAGGTCGGTATAATCATTGAAAACTTGCCAATTGTAGATGTTATCAAGGATATTTGGCCTGGTCTTAAGTTCAACCTATCAAATTTCTACTAGAGTAATATCATCCCTTTTCAAGGCTACATTCACCAAGAAATCAGCCATTAGGTTTTTAGACCTATCTATCCATTCAATAGAGAAAGCATCAAACAACTCAGTAGTGTCACATACAACATTTCTATATTGCTTCAGCCTTTTTTTCTTTGTGGAATATTTTGATCTCACTTGTCAAATAATTAGTTCAAAATCTCCTAGGACATTCAACAATTTAATCTTGTGTTTAACAGCTATGTTCAAACCTATTAGAAGGGCTTCATACTTTGCTACATTATTTGTGCACTCAAATGTTAGTAGGAATGAGTATTTGAATGTTGTTCCTTCAAGTGAAATGAAAAAAATTCCTACCCCGTTTCCTTCTCTACTACAAGCTCCATCAAATTACATTCGCCATATGCCATGTTCATTCTTTAAAACATCCCTAATCTATGTTTAATAATTTGGGGTTTGAGTGTTCAATTCAAAACCCCCCCAAGTCTACATCATAGAAGAAATTCATTTGATTGGGGTTGAATAATTCAATGACATGCTCAGACCTAGGCTCCATGTACAATTTGACTTATTTCCCATTCACTGGGATCTTGGCATAGGAAAAGTCTAATTAAACATTCCCACCAACTGCTACTTTCCATTATCTTGATAGTAACATCCCATAGTAGGGGGGAGTGTCTACCACAGTAATATCTATCTTATATGTAGGCTCTAGATATGATGCTAGTTTCAGTTCTACATCCCATATTACTCCTACTACATGAACTAATCTATTATCCATAACATAACATTTCCCATATGTAGTCACTAATACATTTGACTGCAAAATACGACGAAACTATCTGACGAAATATGTAAAATTCGATGTTTGTCGAGTGCTTGTAAAATTTGATATGTAATTTCCAATTTTTTGAAAGTTTATCCCCAACATTCGTTGAAATTTCGACGAACCCCAGGTTCATCGAAATGTCGGCTATCAGTTTCGTCGAATTTTTGACAAACATGAAAAATTAAAAAAAATCAAATTGTGGCCGACATAAAGAAAAGTGAGTTCGTGCCTGATTTATTGCAACATTGTTTTTCTCTACTTGAGACAGTTTGTGGAGAACTAAGGATGATTTTCTTGGGAAAAATCAGAAAAAATTCAAGAAGATATCGCCAGGTGGAGTGTAGTCATTGTCTTTTTGCAAAATTCAGTTGTGAAGTTAGATTTGTAGTTCCAAGTTTGAAAATCATATTTTAAAGCAACATCTCATTAGATTTCATTTTTAGAGGTTAAGGGTTTTGAGAATTTCATGTCCAGATTTTGTTGTGTGGAATCACCATAAGATCACAATCGAGGAATAGATTCTTGTGACTGTAATTATGTGATCCATAACTCTATTGGTCATGTGGCACAGTTGTGCTATAACAAATACAAGATGCATTCATGTGTGACCCAAGTTTAATGTGGCTATGTTGTGATAGAAATGGAGGCACTCATATAATGTAGTTAATTTAGGTTGTATAATGTAGGTGTCAATCATCATTGGGTGCATTCAGGTTGTCTCAAGTTTAACAGTTAGGATGTAATTATAGCATGATCAAGAGTGATTACCTCTTGCTGCAATAAAGAGCCTATAACTCTGGTTGATATGCAGAGTGGTTGTGTTATATCAATTATGTAGTGCATTCAAGCACAACCCATGTTTAATGGGCTATTCTAGAGAGTGATCAAGATTTTCTAAACCTTATGAATGTTACTTGACATATATTTGCATAATCTCAAATTCCTTCAAAGGCTTTTGAAGTATCAATGTATCCTATATAGGGTTTAGAATGATTTCTTTTAATTAAAAAAATAAATAAATGATGTATTTCCCTGTAATTAGATAATGTGGAGATCTCCTAAATCTGCCCCAACACACTATCCTCTTTGGCACTGTATTCATTACTCCTAGCTACTAGGGTTTTGCATGTGACATCTTTAATATCTTCATGACCGTGGATTTTAAATAGATCTCAGTCTTTGCTTTAATCCTTTTCATGGTAACCCTTGAGTTCCATAATCCACCTTCAATCTCTTCTAAGAACGTTGTCTTAAGCTAGACTGCATAGTATGCATATAAAGCAAGTCCTTCATACCTACCATTGTTCCAAACCACCACTCACTACCTTGCTTAAAATGTTGCCTCCATAAGCACAATAGCATGTTTTAAAATCATGGTTGCCAGTGATTGACCATTAAGGTCACCACTTTCATCATGAAGATACAATGAGATTTTTTGTCTTCAAACTCAAGGCATTATGGAAGATAACATTGTGAATTGTTTGTTGTGTACGATTCAATTTTCTTGCACATTTACTACTTTGCTAACTTCCTTTAAGACTGGGTATTGCACCCTTAGCTGCAATCTCAAACAAGCTCACTCACTATCACTTGAAGATTCCTTTCATGAGCATCCTTCTATAAAATCAAACTATGCCCTATAGACTGCCTACTTACTACAGGGGACTCATTGTTTCATGGTATTATAGTTCTTAAGATCCTTCAACCTTATTGACACTACTTCACAGTCCACAAGGTATTATTCACTATTCTCCCATCTTTGATGAGTCTCAAAACACTACTCAAACATGCAATCCACTACCTCCATTATACATTAATGGCTAAGAAGAAACATTGAACCTATGATTACCACTATTACTTCATTTGGACAGTCATTCCCTGATTGCATTTGCCTTGTCTAACACTACCAAAAGCATTTGAAAAACCCTTAAGGTCAGCAAGGGGGTAAGGAAACTCACTGTTAAAATCTCCACTTTACTATGCAAGGTTTGAGCTTTATTATCTTGTCAACTTAGCCTATTTTTGATTGTCACATCTCAAGTGACTATCATTCTTCTTACCGTAGATTGCATTTACAAATGTCACTAAGCTACATAGTGTGCTTGTTATTGGCTACAATCTTTAGATTGCAAGATTTTTTTATTACCTACAATGTCTCAATCTTTCTGGTATTGCAACCTCACTAATCCACTATAGTTATTGTTTATGTTTCTACAAAGCCTAGGGTTTGTACCCTAATCATGCTCTTACCAATGCTTCTATTATTTTTTATTAGGGCTCTCTCAATGTTGAGGGCCCTAGGGATAAGCTCGTCATAAGAAGTGACACATTGCATCTTTAACTAAAAGGATAAATCCGTATTGACATTAGCAATGATGATTCTGACTTGTTGCTCCTTAGGAATGGGTCACTTGCTCTTACTAACTCACTACCTCCATTGTTATAGGAATTTTGTGATCAAGTTCAATATTCTGATTTTAGGAGTCTTAATAGTTGGAAATCATAGTAAAATTAAAATTTAATAAATTTTGGAATTAGCATTGTAAAGTGTTTTTTGGGGTCATTAACTTCAGACTATCCTCTCTTTTGCAGGGGTGGTTGCATGCCAATTTTTTTTGGTGTAAAATATCGAATTATTAGATTATTTTACATGTCTATGAATAAACATTATTGGAGTGTGAGTTTGATATTTTTTGAAGATCTAAATAATCAAGCTTGGTAAAGAAAAATCATGTCAGATAATATTAGTCCAAAACAAAATGAAGAGACACTTGATAGATTGTGGGCTAGATTGAAAAGAAAGGGTGATGGAAAATCTTATTGTCCTTGCAATAATTGCAAGGGCTTAAAGATGAGACGACTTTTAATCACAACAGCTGATAAACATTGTAGGCAGCATGGTCACGTTGAAGGGGGCCATGATTATCGTCCATTGGTAAGTTGCTCATTATATGTGTTTATATTGATTGAATTTGTAAATGTTTATATTGTTTTAACATTTTATATATATATATATAATCACTTGATCATGATCATGGTTTATTTGTGTCTATCATTATTATAAAGGTGGGGCACCTTAAGGTAGATGATATGGATTATCACAGCCTGGAGAATGTGGTTTTGCAAGCGGACGAACATGGAGCTATGATTATCAAAGATGAAGTTAATGATCCTATGGAAGAAGATGATCATGCTCCAGAAAATACAGTTGAAGATGATGAT